>JAHBCN010002632.1:0-87437 GCA_019359885.1 Listronotus oregonensis
AAGGAAACCTTACTGTTAATCCTGGCAAAACCCCCTAATACCCTTCACTAGACGAAGGAAGCGGAAATTTAAAAACCCCCTCCTTCTTGGGTACCACACTCGGCTATGTTCAGGGGTAAAGCCCCCTGGTTAACTCGGATTAAAAGCTAACCGGGAAATCCACATTAAATTTGATTAAAAAGGGAAAAAAGGGGCTCTAACACCAAAGAGCGGGGGGAAAGTTTTGGGTTTCAGCCCCAAAAACACTGGTTGTACATCTGTGGAAGCCCATGTAACCTACGGTTCAACTATCTGGTGGAAAAAAGACAGAAAAAGCAGAGCTGGATTACCCAAAACCCCCAGCGCTATTCTCTGTATAACGGGAGTATTAAAAGCCCCAATGCAGCCATGGAAACCCTATAAGCCTCCCCCTCTTGGTATAATTATTAAGGCGGAGGGGGGGTTTGGGGCATACAGGCTGAAATGAACGCAACTGGTGCTCTGGGCCTGCCCTAGGACACCCAAAAAAAAATATCACCCCAATATTTGAGATGAGCGGATACAATGCCAAAACGGATAAATACACCAGAATAAAAACCCAGCTTACCTGGGGCGGTAGTGGCGATCCCCTGGTCAGTCTGGAATTTGGTTTGGAAACCGATGGACCCGTGACAATGGAGCCGGCGCGGGGAATACGGGGTAGCCCCCCAGGTTCAATGCTTATGTTCCCGGGGAAATATGCCATTTTTCCCGGGGAAATATATGCCATTGAATTTGTCTGCGAAACGGGGAGGAGATATAAGGGGGGGGACATTATTCTTTCTGATAGTCAACGGCCAAAAAGCGACATCCCACAAGTCAACTAAAGGTTTGGGTTTTGGGGAATGTCTGCAATGCCTCCTAAACCTGGCTAACCACAACAAAGTTACACTTTCCTGGGTGCCAGGACACAGGAATACAGGGCAATGAAAATGCAGACTCCCTGGCCGGGCGAGCTCCGCAGCAATGTTTGTGGGTCCGAACCTTTTTTTTGGAAACCAAAAGCCTCGGTTCTGGCTACATGACTCGGTGGATTAAACACAACATCGTCATACTGGAACCACTTTCCCAAGGCAAAACACAGTAAATTGCTGGACTCAATAAACATTGACAATGAATACTAAAACTAAATAGGAATCAGATTAGGATAGTGACAGGTTAAAACCGGAACCCCCCAAAGAAAAAATGCACACTATCATTTTTGAGAAAATTTGCAGACTATGTGACGAAGGAAGAGACAGCCCCCCCTCATATATGAGTGCCCTGCACTTTACTGGGGCAAAAAAAAACCCATGGGGACACTCCACCAGGGGCTGGAGCCCAGAAAAGAACATAAAAGGGCTACTACACCTGTCTAAGGTGTCAAACCTTTAACTGAAACAAAACAAGAGATACAAAAGCCCTGTAGGCTGGTGTCGAGGGGACAAAACCTCAACTTGGTATTTCTTTATCAATCAATCAATCAATAATTTTAAATTGTTTTTAAAAAATGAGCATACGCATCCTGAGATTTATTAGCCTTTACGTAAAATTCTAATTTCTAACCCCCTAGCACGCACATAATGGCTCTCGACTCGGGGTATAAAGTTTATGGGGCCTTCCGACTCTAAGATTTTTTATCTAGTTTGCAGTGTCCTCCATAAACTGGGGTTCCCCCATTCCCCTTTAAACCCCCAAAACGTGATCCCGGACTCTTTAAAGAACTCCTTGATACTTGGGTTTTTTTTTTTAAAAAAAAAAAATGCGCTTTTTTTTTTATGGTTTAGGGTCAGGTTATTTTTTCCTTTTTTTAAACCCGCCCTCAATAATACTTAAAAAAGGTTGCCTTTGAAAGACCGTTGCCAATTTCTTTAAAATATTTTCTTAATTTTCCAAAATTTTGTTGCAAGTTAAACCCCGCATTTACTGGGGGACCCATTTTTTTCTCTTTCTAATTTTCCACCGAGTACATACTGTTTACCAGAATCCGTTAACATTTTTCTTTTATTCTTTATCCACTCTTTGGGATTCATTTTTCTTTTTTTGCCTTTTTTTATTTTTTGTGGAGACATCGCCATCGTTAACATTTGCATGATGAATCTTGTTGATATTTTTTGAAGCGGGTTTTTATTCCCATCAGTGACACAATCAGATGAAATATTGTCAGAAGAAGGTATTAATTCATCACTCTCTTCACCACTAAATGGTTCTTTATCTGATATGTTATCAATACTATAACTATTGGTCGGCTTTACTCTCCTAATTCTTAGTTTCAACTTGTGTTTTGGTTCCTGTGGGGACCTTGGAACTAAAAACCAAAACGTGACAAAATACAAATGCGTGCAAAGTTTATTGTTTATTGGTATATACCTATAGTGCCCAAAAACGTGATCTTTTTGGTTATTTTCAAAGTCTCTTTAACCAATTTAGCCAACCCAAATTTTTTTTTTTTAATTTTAAGAAATAGGTTATATTATTTTTACAAATTGTTCTAATTTTAATTTTTTTTCACCGTTTTTCTCTAACGCTAGTTGTAAGATAGGCAAAATAATATTTAAATACCTTATGCCTTATGGCATTTTGCATAAAATCAATTACCGAATTTAAAGAAACAATATTACAAACTCATTTACGCTGTGCAATTTTCAAGAAATCTTGGAGTTACAAAGACACATTGTACATTAACGGTGTCTCCTTAACTGTTATATCAAGGAAACATTGGCATAAAATACATTTGTGTCTTTGTTGTTCCAATAATATTACAAGTTTATTAGCAAAAAATAATGAAGTATATTTAAGACTTTGTTTCCCTGGAATAAATTATGTAATAATTATTATATTTATCGTTCTGACAGTGTAGCTCCACACTATAGTCTATATGAACTTGATCAAAAGGTGTTTTAGTTACAGGCCATGGAGTCAGTTCTCTTTTGGAGGATTCTGCCTATTTTTCAGACACATGCTACACGATTTTACCATTTTTTTTTTGTCTTGATCTATCCCCCCTTACTAGTGATCTGGCAAGTGCTTTGTCCTGGATATCCCAAAAGTCGTATGCAGTTCTGAAAGTACCTTTTCTCAGAATCTTTGGTATAATTACTCTATGTCCATCAGTAAAAAGCCATTTTTTTTGAATATTTTTCTCTACTGTGGTATGGTTTAAGTTCATCTCTCACATTTCGGGCCATACTTGTTTCTTTATGAAGCTTATGATGTCCTCAATTCTTCATCCTCACTTATCAGTTGTCTAATCTCGTTATTATCCATTGGGGAATCTTTTGTTCTGTAAAATTTATATAGTGTCCTGCCATATTTTCTTCTTGATTAACAGGTAAAGGTTTTCTAGAAGGAATCGGCTAAAAAAGTCTGTGAACTTTTAACATACTGAATTCTTAATTAAACATTGAAAGAAAAGCTGCCCACCTTTGTAATCTTTTAAACATTTGCGTATACCTTTTTGCTCTCAAATATTGGATTAAAGGAGATGGTCATTTTAAAAAAAGTAAAGGGTTTTAAAAGCCAAATATTCAAAATACTTATTTACAGCAAAATAAAAAAGAAAGCTTCCAAAGGGAATAATGGAATAATTTTTCTGATGGTAGCAATGTCCGAGAAGCACACGCAATAATCTTTTCTTGACCATCAATGACATGACTTAAAACTGCTGAAATGCCTTTCAAGCTCGCATCCAGTTGTCTCTACTATAGGATTTTTTTCTGGGTTAAAGTGCATTAAGGTTATACCCAGATGATATTTGTTTCTTTATTTCTAGAAAACTACTTTCACAATTACTTGCCCAAACAAAATCATTATCTTTCTTTAATAATTTGTAAATGGGATGTAGAATCTTTGCTAATTTTGGAATGAATTTAGAATAATAATTTACAAAACCCAAAAACTACGAACTTCATTAACATAGTTTGGTCTTTCCGCATTAAGAATAGCTTTACTTTGTCATCCATCTTTTTAATACCATTTTTATCGATTTTAAAACCCAAATAAAAATTTCATCTTCAAAAAATTTACACTTTTCTAATTTAAAGGGGTTAAAGCCTGCGTCCTGAAGTCCTTCAAATACTTTTTCCCAAATTCTTATTATGATTTTCAAAGACGTACCTGAAACTGCAATATCGTCAATAAAACATACTACTCCGTCGATTCCTTGCAATGTCTGCTCAATAATCTGCTGGAAAATACTCGTCGCTGGAGTGATTCCAAAAGGCATCCTGTTCATCCTAAAAATTCCTTTGGGGGTAGTCCACACTAACATATTTGAAGTCTGTTCCGTTAGTTCAATTTGATTATATGCTGATCTCAAATTAATTTTTGAAAAAAATTTAGCCTTATTAAATTTTGAGAACAGTTCATTACATTTCGGTAATGGATAATTAATTGGTTTTAAAAATTTATTGATAGTGGTTTTATAATAACCACACACAATCTTATAGTTTGATCCGCTTTAATTACGGGCACTATAGGAGTAGCCCACTCGCTATGATTTACTTGAGAAATTACACCCTCTTTTTCAAGCTGTTCCAGCTCTTTGTCAACTGCCTCACGAAAGCAAAGGGGGACCGTCCTCATTTTCAAAAAAAAGGTTTTACATTTTCGCTATTTAATTCCAAATTTACTTTTTTTTATTTATATTTACCAATTTTATCACTAAATAAATTAGGAAACCTTGAAATTATTTTATTTAATTCATTGTTTCGGAAATATTGTTTACAAAACTCATCCTTACCTTGAATTTAGTCATCCCGTCTCGCCCTAAAATGTTTGTCGTAGCACTGGGAACTACATAGAATATACAATTCTTTGTTTTATTATTAAACGTTACATTACATTAAAAAATAACCTTCGGTCGGAATATATTACCATCATTTCCTTAAAATTGTGTTCCCAGGGGAAAACAAAAAAGGGAAAAAAGATTATAAAAACAACGTTTTGTTATAGCAGAAATAGTTGAGCCACTGTCACACAAAATTGTAACTTAACTTTTTTTACAAAAATTTCTACAATAAAATCATTTTATTTTCACAAAAATTTTACCATCATTACAAAACATGTCAAAAACCTTATCATTAAAAAAATTCTTAAATTTTTCTCATTTTCAATAAATTTTCATCTTCCGGTTCACTACCTAAGTCTTTGTTTACATTTTGATCAACAAAATTTACCCTTTTATTCAAATTACTACTCTGGCAATATGCCCAACTTTTATAAATTACATCTAAAATTTATATAAAAACATTCTTTATCATGTATTAAACCACAAACGAAAAATATTTACGTTTTTTACGAAACTTTTATTACCTTTGAAGACATTTTTCTGACTTCTGTCATCTCTTCTGACGTATGGCCATGTTGTTGGTTCCCGTTTCTTGATTGGCTGCGGTCAGCGTGCTCGATCAATACTTCGATTCCACTTCTCATTGGTCGAATTGTTTTGGGCACTCGAGTGTCATTTCTGCTTGGAGAATCTTGAATTTCTGGAGGAAACATATCGGACTTCGTTAACCATATTTTCTTGATTAAGTGCCAATTTTAACATTTCTTGGAGTGTTTTTTTCTCAGATTCTTCACACAAACGATCACGAATCTTCCCGGGGGACAAACCCGTGACAAATTTTGTAATAAAATGTTTTCTAGATTGTCTTGAAAATTGCACAATGTTGCCGCTCCTCTAATTTTTTGGCGTGCCATTCCGAAACTGTCATGGAGTCCTGAGTTAATCCAAAAAAATAAATTCTTTCTCGCCATACACTTTTTGTTATTCCGAATTGAGATTTCAATAAATCGGTCAATGCTTTAAATGATTTTCCCTGAGGTTGAGTAGGAAACGTAAGGTCTTTTAATAATTTATAAGTCGATTGGCTTACCGAACTTAATAAAATTGCCACTTTAATTTTGTCCTCGTTGACACTATTAACAATAAAATGTTGTTCCAAACGCTCCGCATAAAGTTCCCAATCATCCACATCCGAATTAAATTCGCAAATTTGAACGAGGTAGTAGCCATTTGTAAAAAATTATCACTCTCCGCGATTTCTCCGCAATTTTAATTTTCACGTCTTTTTTTGTCCTCGTCGCCACAGTGGTGTTTGTTGGTTGGGTAATTAAAAGTCGTACTTTCACTATATATTAATATCACATTTATTTGTTCAGGTACTGTTTGACCATGCGTTATGGTTTTACAATTCTGGTTAAAATGACATGTCACGAGAGTGGCAGGAAACAGACTGCCTTGTAGGCTCAGAAGGTTCATAAAGGGAACCAAGGAATTGCGCCTGTGCTACAATTCAATATTACCAACGGTAAAACTATCACCGCCATGACAATATATATATATATATATATATATATATATATATATATATATATATATATATATATATATATATATATATATATATATATATATATATATATATGTATATGTATATGATAATATATGTAATATGTATAACATAACTCTAATAATAATAATATATGTATATATGTATATGTAATAATAATATATATGTAATATATAATAATAATAATAATAATATGTATATATAATAATATATATATATGTATATGTATGTATGTATATATAATATATGTATGTGTATGTAATATATATACAGTGCGAACGTAAAGGTTGGAATAAATTCATTTAAAATTCAAGGTACGTTTAACTGTAAAACGCTCGGACACGTCGATTTTTTGTTTTTAGCTGTCGGTTTTTAATATAAATTTATGTATACAAGGTGGCCCAAAAATAAGTTACGGTCATTAACTTAATTTTTAAATGTAAACACCTATTTTTATTTTAGATTTAGGTTCTACATCAAATTCTAAGTACATTTCATGTATCATGCCTATACCTAAACTCGACCGTTGACGATTGAACACAATAAAGGCTATTTTTGGAAGATTTATTTCCATGAAACAAGAGTACATAAAAATATTTTAATTAATTTATTAAGTGTTGAAAATGGCCGCCGAACCTCTTGTATCCCAGTCGATGCTGAAATTCTTGTAAAACGTTATCGATAACAGAAGAGGTTCTATCAATCTTATTTCGTCCGTTATTCTAATTTTTAATTCTTCGATGTTGTTTGGCCGATTAACATAAACTTTGGACTTAAGATACCCCCACAAAAAAAAATCTAAAGGGGTCAAATCCGGCGATCTGGCCGGCCATTCAATTGCACCCCTCGACCAATCCAACGTCCAGGAAAACGGTATCCAGGTACTGGCGCACGGGACGAGTGTAATGGGCTGGAGCTCCATCTTGCTGATACCATAAGGAATTATCTGGTATATCCGGGTCTTCTGGATCGGGGTATAAAGTGGCAAGGCATGGAACCAAAATCATTTTCTAAAAACTCTAAATATCTCTCACCATTCAAGTTTCCTTCAAAGAAAAAGGGCCCTATAACCTGTTTTCAATCACCCCCAGCCCAAACATTTACTTTTTGAGGGACTTGGCTGTGGGACTCCATCATCCAGTGCGGATTTTCAGTAGCCCAATATCGGCATTTTGCCGGTTTTACTACCATGAAGACAAAACGTTGCCTCATCAGAAAATACAATTTTTTTGAAAACTGTGGATTATCATGGCACAAATCATAAGTCTCTCACAAAATTCTAAACGCCTATCTGGGTCATCTTCATTTAGTTCATGAACCAATTGGACTTTGTAAGGAGTGCCATTTATTTATACCTAAATACTTAACGACGGATGCCTGGGACATCTGATTTTCTAACGCAATATTGCGAGTCGCTTTATGGCAATCTTCTTCAACTGCCAACAAAACATTTAGCTGCTTCTCTTCTGATATACTTGACCGACCTTTCGTATAATTATCCCTGACATGACCCAAATCCGATATTTCTTTTCTATTTTACTGACAGTACTTTGAGATAAACGTGGCCTATCAGGATGCACTTGGCATTATAAATTTCACAGACTTCCATCTGAGTGCTCATCCTGTTTCCATAACCAATCATCATCAAAATTTCTATTCGCTCTCGCTCACTAAGACGTACCATTTTTGAAATTTTAAATTTATCTTACTGATAAACTTAACACAAAGTAAAACTTTGCTTAGGCATCTAAATCACACTAAATTCACACAAAATTATTTGACGTAAACAAATTGTGACAAGTTAACAATCAAAAACACTAACCAAAAATGTAAATAAGCAAACAATAACTGATAGGTTTGCTTGATATAAATAATTCTTCCAAAATAGCCTTTTATTGTGTTCAATCGTCAACGGTCGAGTTTAGGTATAGGGCATGATACATGAAATGTACTTAGAATTTGATGTAGAACCTAAATCTAAATAAACTAGGTGTTTACATTTAAAAAAATTAAGTTAATGACCGTAACTTATTTTTGGGCCACCCTGTATACATAAATTTATATTAAAAAACCGACAGCTAAAAACAAAAATCGACGTGTCCGAGCAGCGTTTTTCAGTTAAACGTACCCTTGAATTTTTTAAATGAATTTATTTAACCTTTACGTTCGCACTGTATATATATATATATAATATGTATATATATATATATATATATGTAATAATATATATATATATGTATATATATAATATATATATATATATATATATATATATATGTAATAATATGTATATGTGTAGCATAATAATAATATGTATAATATATATAATAATATGTATATATATGTATATAATATATATGTATATATATATGTATATATATATATAATACATATATATATATATATATATATATATATATATATATATATATATATATATATATATATATATATATATATATATATATATATATATATATATATATATATATATATATATATATATATATATATATATATATATATATATATATATATATATATATATATATATATATATATATATATACGTTTTGTAACTCAAAATATTACAACGTAAATCATAAAAATATCAATTACTTACTTTAAAATTTGTTTTTGCTTTTTTGGAAAGAATTAAAGAGAAACAAAGTGGGCAGCTACAAATTCAAATTAACAAATTACAAAAAAAATAATCAGAGATCTTGTATTTCATTCAACATCATAAATACAAAAATAAATAAAAAAAGTAATATTAAACCATTAATTCGAATGAATATTTTCTTTTTGCATCTGATTCATCAGAGGAAAAATTCTGACAGTTTATTCGTCTGACACAATACATTCTTCCTCATTACTTCCATTTCTATTATGTCTTGAATTTTAAGGAGTTTTGATCTCCGATAAACCTGAAAGGTTTAAAAAACCATCTGTATGCCAACCTCTTTTCAGGGTCTAATTTTACACATATGGATTCAGTAGCATGCAGCCACATAGAATTTACATATATTGTCCTTAGAATTTTGTAGTAGCGAAACCCAACATGGCGGTATTGAGTTGGAGTAAAAACTTTTGATCTTGTTGAAAAATTGTTCTTTGTCTTCTTTTGCGCCATAATTCTTCATAAAAATACGAATTCGTGCATCATTAACTGACTGACGTGCTTCGCCATACATTTGTGCTGTAAACTCTTGAACAGCATTCATTTTCGTTGATAAAAACATCAGCTTCATCTAGTAATGACGCAAAAATGGTTTGATACGTCTCTTTTTTAGAAAATATTTTAAATGGTCTGACCTTTCCTTTTTATAAAATGCTGTAGTGTAATCACTACCTGTGAATGCATGATAAGCAGGTAGACTTGTACATATTTTGGGTCCCAACTTCAATGCTAAACCCATACAATTAATGCAATCGAGGTGGTTCGGTGCTTCTTATCGCTGAAGTAGCTAGAAAAATTGTAGACTCCGATAGTTTTGATATTTCCGGTAAAATGATGAGAACATCAGTATCAGAAGCTTTTATTAGAATTCTGGAGCCTGGTGTTATTTTATAAGCTAAAAAACAACCCTCGTATCCGCTTCTTCATGATACATGTATAATCAACTTCTTCAGATTTTTTTAAATTTTCCTGAGCTTGGTACGAGTAACACTGATGTTCAACAGTTAAAAATATTTTGTTTCCGATTATTGGCAGCAAATTTTTGTTTTCCCAATAATCAGCCAAAAAAAGTACTAAAGCATCTTTGAATCGATAATTTTTTTAAAGGGTTTGCCAAAAAACTTTGGGTCTCACTTGTTGAGGACCTGTAATTTTATATGCAATATCAAACTCTTTTCGACTTTGCCGTTCGGAATCTTTTATTGAAGGTGACAAATATCGGTCGAATATTAAATGGATCTCTCAGCAGGTGATGCGCAAATTTTTATGAGTATAGACTCTGCAACTTTCTCAAATGTTTGTGGCATTGAGTTTCCAATTGAGTACAAAAAAAAAAAAACCATCTATTATTTCAACATTAATATTGGTGGGCTCAACCATTTCAATTTGAGATTTAAACTATGCCAAATGTTGATTTGGGAGTTTTTAAAATTTCACCAGTACACGAAAAAAAATGCAGGCGGCATTGATGCCAGCGGAAAGGTCAAAAAATGTTCTAGATTAATTTTTCTTTATACTAACAGCCAGGGGGGGCTCCGAAAATGTCTCGTTCCACAGCAAAACTTTTATTTTTTTCTTTAGTCATCAGGACTTTTGTTGAGCATTGAGAAGCAAAATTAAAAATTTTGTTGCGTTGAATTGGTTTTCAAATCTATCGGGAGTTGAAGAACAATCGGAAAAAATTGAGTTTTGGTTGCCGGTTGTTTTGGCGGTCAGGAGAAAATCAGTAACTTCCGGCGTGCAGCTTTACCTGTCGAAATGTTAAATAACAATTTTATCGATGGAATCATCGAATGGATTCATCTTCTTTGATTGTAATTATACTATCCAAACTTTCTTTGTCTTTTTTAATTTTGCTTCTCTGTAAGCGTGGAAGTATCGTCCTTTTTGTGAGTCTAATATTTTCTTTAATTGTTGACAGTATTTTTTTCCTCATACTGTGGCTAGAGGCCCCTCTTTGACGCGCAGATATTGAGTCCCGCTGGTTATCCAGTTAATTGATTACTCGCATCAGCGTTTATGGTCTGTTCAAGTGTCAAGTCAAACCCGGGGATCGAGCAAATTTAGCGGAGGTTCTTTTGATTCAAAGGCCCCCCGGCGAAATTCCTCTACCAAAGACGAGTTTTATTATACAAGTCGATCAAATTACTTAAGTACAAAAGAGCCCATCGGGCATAATTGGCGGGTTGCGAAAAAAATAAATCAGTTATGTTATACATTGAGTCCATATATATTCCAAAAATTTCTGCTGCGGATACTCCTTGAAAAGCGGAAGAATAAATTAATTAGCTCCAAAAACTGGTAGTAAAATTGAGCAGTTTTGCTTTCTCACCCATCAAAGTCTGGCGGCTGAACTCTTTGTACCCATTCAGAATACGGCTTAATGAATCGGGTAATTTGATGACCTCGTTAACGTCGCGGGGAATTTTTATTTGTTGTATTTTGCATTTGCGTTGTAATAATTGAGTTAACATTTTTTTGGGGTCATATTTGTTTGTTTTAAATACTGCTCAAAGTGCAATACTTGTAAAAGCAGCAATCAGAGGTTAACGCACAACGATTGAAGTCTTACTACTAAAAAGCTGTTCATCGAGCCGTTGGCTAAAACATCGGCTTGAACTAAATTTCCACCAATCCACTACCATCTATATATTTTCCAAGGCTTTGAAAATGCCATCTCCTTTTCTCCTAAATTCACAAAAACTTTGTCAAATTTAGGCTTTTCTTTTCTTGAATTTTCATCGCCATTTTAGCTATGGCTAAATCATACGTCACAATTATGTCTCCTGTTGGCTTTTTTCAGCAATTCATTGGCCATGATCAGTGTTTCATTCACGACTGCATAAGATGTTGGAGATAAATTTAAATTGGAGGCAAATACTCAATCTTCTGCTTTTCGCTGTGATCGTTGATATCAAGAAATTGTAACCCAACCACATAGGAACAGAATCAATTTTGACAATGACATAATCCATAATAAATCTTTATGCATTCTACTTCTTTGCACCCGGCATACATCAATTATATTAGTAAATGAATCTACAGGAAGCAGTTGTAAATGTGTTTGTGGTTTGATAGTATGGTCTGATCTCTCGTAAAATTTCATTAAAACGCCGTCTTTTACGTAACGGGCCTTCTTCATTGACACTAACTTCTAGTTCTGTTGCACCCAATTATGGGAAATTGTCAGCACTAGAAAATTGGTATATAATACCAACAGTGTCGTGCATGGTCCCTTTTCCCCGGAATGGTATCGACGAAGCGGAAAAATTATCGAAACCAACATGAGTACTGAGTTGATTTGTTGGATGATGCCTGTTGGTATAACGCGTTATTTTCAATTGACGTGTAAGTCATTTCGGTTTCAAGCTCTTCGGCTAAATTGTAACCAATTGAATGGCCATATCTATTAAGCATAGTAATAACTTGTCGAGTTAGTTAAAGACTTTTGCCAGCCCAAGAGTTAAGCTTTTCGCCGGCTTACATCTCCCCTTTTGAACAGCGTATATTAAGTCGCTACATATCGAATTTATTTTTGTAATTGAGTCAGCATTTTCATCGGAATTGTTAGGTCCATGAACGAGATTCCGTACAAAATTAAATAACCCCTCAATTTCCACTCTCCTCGTATGACATCATCAGCAGTCAAACGTCTAGGAAGAGGTGTGAATCAATTTCTTTATGCAACTTCTTAATTCGTATGCAACATCTTCAAATTTGTGGTTTCTTTGCTTTCAAAGGGTTTCGTATTATTTGCCATGATAGAAATATCAATATCGGTTTGTATATTATTTTTTGATGACGTGTCCCAGTAGAGGCTTCGATAGTGACACGATCACCATACTTTTTCTATTTTTTTGTGCAACTTTTTAGGACGATAATCTTTAATGAAATCGAAGTCTATTTCACTATCCCAAATTCCCAAAAACAAAAAACCTGATATCTTCGAAAAAGTTGTCGAAAAAACATTACTTTGTTATTGTCAATGATCTCCCTTTCAATACAAATTTTAGCGATTCAAAGCCAACTTGTGTATGTGACGATATGTTTGGTTACTTGAATCTTTATGTTCGCTTGGTGGACCGTCTTTCTTTGGTCAAATAAAATGCATAGCAAGACTGATGATAAGCAATAGCGATTTTCTAGTTTGACAAGATTTCAAAACATAATCTTTATAGCTATGTCTTTTTTTTTTTTTTGTGTAACATGGCCACTCTTAGGAAACACCAGGTTTTTTATTTTCTTCCCCCAAAATTTTTCTTACGCGTTAAAAAAGCATGTGCATATGTTGGACGACGATGCTGTTGATGTTGAAGCTCCCTAAAACAATCAAATTCATTTTATAAATATAAATTTATTAAAAGAAATGGTTTTGAGTGTAATTTTTAATTTTAATCTTTAATTTTTATAATTGTAAATAAAAACTTGTTAATGAATTATGTACATATATTTTCATCACTTTTTTTAGAAATATTTTCTTTTTTTTTTTTGTCGCTATTTTAAATAAAACCAAAATTTTTCCCTTTCCTCATCAAATCCATAGAAGTGTGAGATTGACATGGTGCTATTTTCTTCACCCTCAGCAACTGCTTTACCAGAATGGACACTAGAATCTAGGCATTCTGTGCCCTTATCAGTGATTGAAGCATTGAGGTGCTCTAGAAGCAATTTTTATATTAAATTTCAATATTTAAAATTTAATTTTTATGAAAAGCTTTATTGCAGTCAATAGTATTTTTTAGCTAATTTGGTTCGGGAAAAATTTAAAAAAAAAAAGATGAAAAGTAAAAGAAGGAACTGAAAAAAATAATCAGGCAGAGGTCCTTCAAAAAATTTTTTCAAATAATTTTTTTAATAAAAACGAATTGAACGAACTTAAAAATTGTACAACTTCAAATTTCCCAAATAATAATAATTAAAAGAATTATATAGTAGGTACTTACGGGAGTACTCGGTACGATAAATTTCAAATTCTTCATATTTATTTCCTAAAACAGTTATTTTTTTGTAGCACGTGGTGTGGTAACCTACCGAGTGTTTTTTTAGGTAGTTCAATCACAATATTTAATTTTTTTTTTACGAAACCCAAACTTTAGCACAATTTTTAAAATTTTCATCATTAAATTTTTTAAAGAATCCTCCAAACCACACAAAAAACATTTTTTAGCCATTTTTATCCGCACGATACAGAATAACAAGGTAATAAAATTAATTTTTTTGAATGCAATATTTTATTGAAAGGTTACTCCAAAATATGCGTATTGTTTACTGCATGGAGGATGTAGGTTCCCCACCCTCCGTAGTTGACATCCCCGGGCGTGCGCACTCTCTTTCATTCGGTTCCCGTTAGACGCAGCTGCTATGCTGGGTCCTTTTATTATTGCAGGGTTTATACTTTCCTCGGACTTCTCTGTCACTCACTTCCACACGCGTTAAAATTACAATCTTTAAAATTCGAAAACCCGTTTAGGCATAAATTTTCGAGAAACCCCTATATCAATTGCAATAAAACAGCGTTTATGTTGATGTTTGGTTTTCTATTATCTTCTTTAGTAGAGCACCTAATATCGACACACCTTTTTTAACCTTGAAAACCCGTAGTTCATAGGTAAATAATAGACAACCCGACGACTGCACATTCTACATATTTTATACTTTAAGTTAAGATACATTTTTTGTTATTATCTTCATGGTCAAAAATTTTAAAAGAAAAATTCTTTTTTCAAAAATTAATTAAAATACTCTGCATGGCATTTTCTTAGAAAACCCATTTTTAATATACTTTCTAATATACTAAATTTAGTATAAAATAAGTTTGATTTTATTATCATCCCGGTGACGGTCGATTTAGGTTCGGATCTTAGACTAATATTGTAAGAAAAATATTTTATTCTAATTTTTTACACATTTGTAGAACATAATAATGTAAACTTTTACTTGTTATCAGTAAATAAATATAAAAACTGTTGAACGGGAGTCAATAATTGGTCGCCTTGTAATTGAAGAGTATGAATAGAGGGTGCCACATTTAACTCTTCTAAGTGAGGACTAGCATGGCCGGAGGGTGCAACAAGTCACTGTGGGTTACTGAATGAATTTGACTGATTTGACTGATAGGAATTGACAGAACAAGTAGGCGATGGTGTTGGAGTTGTATATTGATGAAACAATGGGCTCGATGTTTGGTCGTATGAGTTATTTAAATAATTATTATATTTTCCCATTTTAGTGTCAAATATTATGTTATTTATATAGTGCATTACAACAGACAAGTATGTCTATACAGCAGATATTCTCGAATCTTCATCTTCAGCTTTTCTTTTTTGGCAACGCAAAAGTTTGACCTTTTGTAGTTAATGGCTGGTGCGTCTGTCCACTGGACGGTGATGCATTCTCTATATTGTCAATTTGGTGTTTACTATTTTTGGGTTTTGGTTCTATGAACCACCTAACCCATTATCATCAGAATCGCTAGCAGTTTGCGTGTCAGCAACAGCCAAATCCCAAAAAAAAATACATTTATAAATTTATAAAACTCATATTTTGTTTTAATCAGTTACTCTCAATAATCCTGTTTTTTTACAGATACCCTCTACCACAGAACAATGGCTACAAATTTCAAGACAGTTTGAAAAAGTAGTACTTTCCGCATTGCCTAGGTGCAATAGACGGAAAACATGTGGTCTAAGCTCCCCTGGGTAGTTGTAGTCAATATTTTAATTACAAATCTTTTTTTAGTATTGTGCTATTCCTTAGTAGATGCAGATTATAACTTTTTTTTTGTGAATGTGAGTTGTCAAGGTCGTATTCAGACGGAGGTGTTTTTAAGAATTCCATGTTATGGAAAAAAATAGAAGATCAAAGTTTATCATTTCCAGAACCAGAAGCTCTTCAGGACGACAGAAAATATACCATATCTGCTTGTGGGCACGAAGCATTTTCACTTCATAAAAATGTCATGAAACCTTAATCTGGTATACATCAAAAGGGTCTATGGAAAGAATCTTTAATTATAGATTATCGGGGCCGAAAAGTGGTTGAAAATGCTTTCGGGATTTCTCTACTTGCTAGAACCACATAAGGCAAGAGGGTTTAATTAACCACTATTTATCTCATAATTTCCTGAAAAGTAATACTTCAAGAAACCATACTCTAACGGAAGTTCGAATGTGAAGAGAATGGACAAATAGTTGAAGGAAGGTGGCGACAAGAACGAACGACAAGTGAATCATTCTGTACATTGCACGGGAAAACGCCTGCGAGTGTAAGAAATTTGACCAAAAATTAGCAGCATACTTCCTGAATACGGGATACCCCGGGAAAACGTTTTGCGTAAAATTGCATAAAATATAAAATTTAAAACATATAAAAAAATATTGTTTTTACTTTACATACATATGTTTTTTTAATAACCTTTTAGTGTCCATGTTTCCTTTACTTTATCTTTGTCTATTAAAAAAGCAAAGCTTGGAAATGCAAACCATTTGCGCAAAACTCGTTTCGTTCTAAAATTTACATATTATTAAAAAAAATAATGGGTCATTCCCGATATAAAATCTGTATTTTATCCCATACCTATCTTTGTTAGTTTTTTTCCTTTTTGCCGGAAGTAGTTTTATTTTGATCACCAAGATAGAGTCTTTAAAAAATTAAATTAAGAAAAATTAAATTTTTATAACATTCATTTGTTTTTTCCCTAAAACTGCATAATGTGCGGTCACAGCTTACTTACAGCTCCACAACTCCCGGGCGGCACCTTTGATCTCGCAGTCTACGAACAAACGAGACAAAACGTTGCTCCCTCTGTCCACATCCGGAAAAGTCAGACCGGATTAAAACGATTACTTATTTATGTAAAACGAAAATTTTTGCCTAACAGTACCTTAGTAGATAATTTTTAAAAATAATAAAAATATAAAAATATACAATAAACTGACATTTTAATTTTTATAGACTAAGAAACTCATATAGCTGACAAAGTAACATGGGCGATTTATAATATTTAGGTCACAATAATTGTATTACAATAATTAGAAGGATGTAGTTATCTGTAATCTTATGAAAAGAATAATGATTTATAAAAATCGTTGTTGTTTAAGAGGATGAATGGTCGATCTTTATGTTTCCTCATATTCCCAGGTCATTGTTAAGGTCTTTTCTCAGCTCTGCAAAATTCGGATGTAATATTCGACGAAATTATTCCTTTGATAGTCGCACTGTGATATCCCCAATATAATTCAGTTTTAGGGAAAGGACAGTATAATAAATGTAATGAATAATAGGGTCTTTAATACACGCGCGATTTTCGACACGACGGCGTACCGGTTCTCGAAATAGAGCAAGATTTTTTAAAATCGTTATTCAAAAACATACGCTATTTTTTTATTGATATTATTTATTATATTAGTAATATTTTATTTGACGTTTAAAGTACTCATGTCAGATTAATTTTCGTTTCTTTAAAATGCATGTGCAAAAATTCGAGGTTATAGGTTGTTGCAATGCCATCTTAGACTTCACATTTCTCCCGTTTTGACTGTTGTACCATGGAAAACTTTAAAACACGCGTGTGTTTGAAAGTTCTTTTGAACACGCTGAGGCGTGTTTTAATTAACAAAAAAAAATATGATAATAAAATAATGTTCTGTAGTTTAGGTTTTAATAGTTTTATTGCCCATTAATCAAATGTAACAGATGTAAAAAAACAAAATAAAAAATGCTTACCTATTCAAACTAATGTTTTACTAATAGCAATAAAGAATTTAAAAATTAATTTTCAGCCAGACATACAAAAATAAATGGACAGAAAAACAAAACAAAAAATTACTTACAACTACTTATATTACAAATTTTCCATATTATTAATTTATTCTTTTTTTATATTTCTAAAATTAGCATTTATTTTTTTTAATGTATAATAAATTCAAACTCTTAAATATAATTTAACTATAAATTTTTTGGGGAAAATATTTGGGGATGACTAAAGGGTAAATGGTTACTTATACCAAAAAATTTACAAAAATATTGCTTTTGTGGCCAATTTTCAAAATTTTGTTGAAATATTTTCTATTTTACATATTATTTCCCAAAATTCATCATTATGCATTTGCAAAATTTTCCCAATGTATCACCATTCGCATTTATATCTCTAAAAAACAATAAAAGATGAATCATCAAGTTCATTGTGGTCTTTGCTATATTTATTTCAAATGTCACAGGTGAATCCTTTAAAGCTTTATTTAAAAGGTGCACACATACCTTATGAAATTTTTTTTTCAGCATTTCATTTTTTTTGGGAATCCATGCCCTTTAGTGCGTCTTTTTATCTGGTACTTTATCCTTATCTTCAATTTCAAAAACCTGTTCGCAATCAGAAACCTTAAAAGCATCCAATCAGAATCTGCCTCACAGTTCTGTACCTGAGTTTAAATAAGTTGACATTGCAACTTTCTAAATGTTCTGTGGAACTGTATTGCTGTTGGGTTAATGCAGTTGGTTTGCACTTCTGATTTTACCAAATGGTTCTCAGACAATCTTGGTTTAATCTTCGTGTAAAACAATCTAACCCTGCATTTTCACGAAGATAGTAAAATAACTGAAAAATAAATTATAAGACTTCTAATAAATTTAATTTTTCAGGGTGACTCACTCAGTCCTTTGCTATTTTGTATTTCGCTGCTTCCCGTGTCCGTGTCTCTTTGAAAGACACGCGGATATTGCTGTGGACCACCTGGAAGACGTGAGCATAAGGTAACCCATCTGTTTTATATGGATGACCTAAACTGTACGCAACTAGCGCAGGACCTACAACAGTCTCTTAAAGTGGTTCACGAATACACCAGAGATGTTGGAATGGAGTTCGGCCTCGACAAGTGTGCAAAACTTAAGCTAAATAAGGCCGGTTCGGAAACGATTTGAAGCTGACCAGCTTGTCGATAGCGCGCTACTTCGCCCTCTACAAAACAACGAGAATTATCGATATTTAGGAATTAACCAAAACCGGACTCAAGATGTTAGAGCTGTGAAGACCGAGCTTAGAGGCAATTACAGGCGACGTTTACGGAGAATTTGAATCCGAATTATCCGGAATAAATAAGGTCCTTGCTACCAACATGCTAGCAGTGCCTGTATTGCTTTACTTTTTTGGAGTGGTTAAGTGGACGCGAGAGGAACTGCGCGAGCTGGACGTCAGCACACGAAAAATGATGCATCTTCACCGTAGCATCCACCCGCGCTCATCAACATCCCGTATTTACCTCCCACGCCACCAGGAGGTCGTGGCTTTAAGCTTAGAATGTATGCACGATCGACTGGTTTTGAGTCTTGCTTGTCCAGTTACCAATAGTACTGATCCGCTGATGCAACTAGTAAGAGCACACGAAACAGCTAATGTTGGAGCGTTTCTATTTAAGGCAGCGGAGCGAGCAGCGGAAAAATTCGGTCTCAGATTTGCAATAGATCCAAACGACGACCAGTCACTGAAGACTTGAGTCTAAAGCCGTAAGAACTGCAGTTAAAAGAGCAGAACAGCAGATGCTTTTAGAAGATCACATTAATAGGCCGCAACACGGAGTATTTTACCGAAACATAGAAAGACTCAATCTATCCCGAAACCTCACGTTTGGGTTTTGAAATCTGCTGAGCTCAAGTCTGAGACCGAGGGTTTCCTACTAGCATGCCAGGATGGGGTGATAAACACGTTGGTATATCGAAGCCAGTTTTCTAACATTCCTGATACTGCTTGTCGAGCTTGTCGACAGAAAGCCCGAAACACTAATGCCCCTTATTGTCAGCCTGTCCAGTGCATGCTGTAAGTGGTTACATCCACCGACATAACGATGCGCTTCGGGTACTTTATTATCACCTCAGACATTATTACGGCATCGACGAAACGGCAATTTTGCCATTTGCTCCCGGCGATATCGAGGCAGTAGTGGAAAATGACAACTGTCGCATATATTGGAATTATGCATTCCCAACTACGCATCAAATTCGCGCCAATAAACCTGATATCGTTCTCCTTGATAAAAGAAATAACTCTATGTATGTAATTGAGTTCTCCGCCCCAGCGGAAACTAACATCGATATAAAGGAACGGGAGAAACGAGCCAAATATCAGGATCTACTTGGCGAACTTCGGAGGCTCTATCCGGAGTATAACGTGCGATTGGTTGTCCTGATTGTCGGCGTTTTGGGGAGCTGAAGTGTATTCCCGCATGTCAACATTCACCCGAACAACTGGTGATGAAAATGCAGAAATCTGTTGTCCTTGGGTCCCTTCGTTTACTGAGGCAAATGAATTTGGCCGAAGATCACTGACCGAGCGGACGCGAGGAGTGGTCTTCGATACGGATGGCCTTCCGCATGTCGCCCTATGGGGTCGGAGCCATGGGATACGTCATGTCGGATCTTTCTAAATAATAATAATAATAATAATAATAATAATAATAATATCTTTTATTGCCAACGAAATCTTTACAGACAAAGCAACGCCACAAACATATGGCATGGTACCATTACCTATATTTTTGGTATAATATAAAACACTTAAAATACATTTGTAGGTGACACTTAAAATAATGATAAAATATCTAAAAATATACATCACTATACATTACATTAATATATCTAAAAATAATACAGTAAAATACATCTAAAAATAAGGCAGTAAAATCCATTAGTAAAAAAGTTTTTTTAGGAAACGAACTGTGAAAAAGGTTATTCCTTTTGGGGATAATCTTTTAACCGAACCACTGCCAGGACCTTCAACTGAGCCACTGCCATGACCTTTAACTGAGCCACTGCCAGGACCTTTAACTGAGCCACTGCCAGGACCTTTAACTGACCCACTGCCAGGACCTTCAACCAAGCCACTGATAGGATCTTTAAAACAAGACAAAGAAGTGACTCGAATAAAACTGAATGCTTCACTCCTAAGTCCATCATCTGCTTTTCAAGATGCTGAGATTTTTTTTAAGGCAACAGGTGGCTGATGAACTGAAAAGCTGGAAAAGCTCTCTACACGATTTAGCTATGAAATGATAAAGAAAAATGATCCTCATTTATTAATGTATACTGGCATTTCTAACAATGAGTTGTTCATGGTTCTTTTTGAACTAATGGACAGCATTAAATTAAAATATTATGCTGGATGGAATGTTAAGATAATTCCTAAAATTGATCAGCTGCTTATGACATTGATGAAGTTGACTCTCAATCTCCCACACGAAGATTTGAGCATTAGATTTAGTTGCAGTACAGCTACAGTGACCAATATTGTAATGACGCGGATCTATGCTCTGCATGAAGTTCTTTTCAGGAATTTAATGAAAACAATATCATCTAGACAACGGAATCAGACTTGCCTACCTATTGCTTTCATAAATTTTAAAAATTGCAGGATAATTTTGGGTTGCACCGAAATTTATTCTGCAGTTCCAGCAAGCATGGAAAACCAGAGATTGACCTATCGCTCATACAAACATCGAAACACATGGAAAATATTGGTGGGTGTTGCACCAAATGGTGTAATCACCTTTATTAGCAAGGCTTCTCCAGGGTCTACATCTGATAAAACAATTGTCGAGGAGAGCAAAGTTTTAGATCAGATGGTGCCTGGAGATCTGATACTGGCAGATAAGGGTTTCTTAAATAAGGACTTGCTTCCTGCAGGGTGTCTTTAAATATCTTACCATTTTTAATAACACCACAGTTTACAGAGTCTCAAGTATATGAAACACAGCAAATTGCAAAAGCCAGGATTCATGTGGAACGGGCCATCAGGAGGATAAAGTGCTATAATATTTTGCAGCAAGTTCCATCCCATTAAATATCACAAATTTCAATTGCAGCCCTCAGAAACTTCCAATATCCCCTAATTAAAGAAGTTGAGAAGTATTATTGAAGGAAAATACAATTTTAAGTTTTTGATTTTTTTGTGCATTTTATTGAAAATAACTATTAGGTTTACGTCAAAGAAAAAGGGTCGCAAAATTTCATTTTCAATAATGCCCGCCCAAACATTAACTTTTCGTGGATATTGAGTGTGGTATTCCATCATCCAGTAAGGATTTTCTGTTGCCCAATACCGACAGTTTTGCTTATTAACGCTTCCATTCAGGGAAAACGTTGCTTCATCTGAAAATACAATTCTTTTTAAAGTCTGTGGATCATTGTTGCACTTATTCATGAGTATCTCGCAAAATTCGACTCGTCTATCTGGATCATCTTCATTCAGTTCATGAACCAATTGAACTTTATAAGGATGCCATTTGTTTTTATTCAAGTATTTTATGACGGATGTCTGGCTTATATCATTTTCTGATGCAATAGTGCGACTAGCCTTATGGTTGTCTTCGTGACCTGCCAATAGCACTTTTAGCTGTGTATCTTCTGATAACGTAGGTCGACCTTTTGTGTAATTGTCCCTGACGTGATCAAAATCCCGATATTTTTTTTCTATTTTACTTACAGTGGAGCGAGATATTGGCTCTCTGCGAGGGTACTTGTTATTGAAAAGTCCACAAACTTCTATTTGGGTGCGCATCCTGTCTCCATAACCGATCATCATCAATATCTCTATTCGCTCTTTTTTAGTCAGGCGTACCATTTTATAAAATTAGAAATTTATTGAAAAACCTTGGCTGGGCACTTTGACTTTAGACAAAATTGCTTAAGACAGACGTCAACCGATACTGTCAGTATGAGGTAACCTATAATATACTTTATTAATTAAGGTAGGTAAGTTTAGTTGAGTTTTTTTTTAATTTTAAAATTCTGTTTTTCTCGGAAACAGCTAAATTTAGGTATAGGACATAATACATGAAATATTTTTAGAATCTTATACAGAATTTGAAAATAATATAAAAAAGGGCCTTTCCATTAAAAAAAAAAAGAAATAAATTGTCATAACTTGTTTTTGGGTCACCCGGTATATATGATATTACTTAAAAAAACCGGCAACTAAAAACTAAAATCGACGTGTCCGAGCGTTTTTCCCAAAAATAAATACCTGAATTTTAAATGAATTTGTTCCAACCTTTACGTTCTCACTGTATACCTAAGACTTGCTTTTGTAAAACTTTTATTAATAGTAGTTGTACTTCTCTTGGAGTATTTTCCGTTTTTCTATTTTATAGGAACTGTACAGGGTGTCTCACGTAAAATGACCATAAGACTTATGACAAAAAGTGTCATACAAAAGGTGTTGGTTTGATATATATTTTTATTTTATTTTATTTTTGTTTATACAGGGTGATCACTATTTTTATGCCGTAAAGAACTTTTTTAATTTAAATAGGACACTTTGAAAGGCTCCAGTATCTAAACATGTGTCCTAAAGGGTGTCCTATTTAAAATAAGAAAGTTGGTTAAGGCATAGAAAATATTAATAACCCTGTATAAACAACAATATAATAAAATAAAAATATATATTAAACCAATCAACTTTTGTGTGACACTTGTTAGTCCTATGGTTTCTGAAATAAGGTATAGGGTCATCTTACGTGAGCCACTCTGCGTACATCCAAGCAAATTTTTTTATATGGAAAACTAATTTACTTAACAAACAAAACTTTTTAGAGTGTGATTTTAGTCTAAAATATATTCGCTTATAATTTATGAAAACTTTTTATATGTAAAAATAACATAAATAAATATTCTATTTCTGACAACCACAAATATAACACTAGAAGAAATAATTGCTTAATTCATCCAAGACATAGGCTAAATAAACAAAACAAAAAAACGGGAATGTCCTTTTTTTAATGCACTCACTACCCACATATATTTAAGGTTCTTACCATTTTAATTGTCAAAGGTTTACAGAAAGCAAAATTAAACATAAAAAAAATAACACTTGTAAGTAATTTCAACTTGTATGTTTGACTTATACAATGTGATATGTATAAAATTACCATATTAACTTTTTGACGACTGTAAACACAATGTATATTAACTGAGAAAAATAAATTGTAATACACAATAATAACATTGTAAATATTTATTCAAAGATGTACCTACTCATATGCAAACACTGTAAAAACCCTGAGACATTTATTTAAACAACAAAAAGTATTTATTAATTTTCTAACACTTTGGTAAATATTGTTCCAAGTAGAAACTTTCCAAGAGCAAAGGATTTTCTTTCCGTGATTCATCATATTCTACAATTGACACAATCGTATCTTTCAATGTATAACAACATAAGTAGCATTTTTTCTTTTTTAAAATATGCAAAGCACCTTGGATTTGGTGGTAATAATCGTGACTCACATTTACCCTCAAATTCCCCTCATCATCATAAAAAATTATATATTTATTAAAATTCTTCAACTTTTCGGACAACTGATCATTTCTGAAAGAATACGGACATTTTATTTCCACAATGGCTTCTTCTTCATCAATTAATCCATCAGGGCTAGCTCCAAGTAGTCCTGAATTTGAAATCCATACTCCAGTTGGTCGGATATTTAAATTGTAGTCCTGCTTTAAACGGTCTAGAGCATCTTTTTCGTGAGTTCTGCCCCTCTGGATGGCTTTTATACCATCCAAATTGTATTCACCTAAAAAAATAATGAATTTAATATAATATTTGTATGTCAAAATAAAGTAAAGTAAAAAAAGAACTTCAAAGGAAAGGCATAAAGCTAAACCAAAAAGTTTTTACAGATTTATGACTCACCTAACAGTCTCTTAAACAAACTCGATGGAAATCTGTTTTTTCATGCAGGCTAAAATAATAGCACCAAAGTTGCTAGCAGTCAATCGAAATTTTCTTGCTAGGTACCATTTTTCGTTTGACACCTGACCAGCAGTGGCGACAGCGATGTCTTTTATTGACTGATCATCAATAGCACACTTTCCTTTGAAGATCGACACTTTATCTGTGGCCCCCAGAAAGTCATTGGAAAAAATTATTTTTTCGATAACTACAAAATTATTTTCTGGAGAATCTATTGACTTCTCATTAAAAAACCAAGTGAAACCAACAGTATTTCCAAAGCTGCGTAGCCTTTCCGTCAACCTTTGAATAGATTCTTTTGGTACCCCACCTTCAATAGCTGTATACGGCTTTGGTGGATAAAGCTCCTCAGCAGATTTCACTGGTCCAAACTTCGGCTTAGGTGGTGCATTCCAGAAACATGCTTTATCTGTCACAGATATATTATAATGAATAAAATAAACATATCCTCAAAAACTTGGGCAAAACCGAATAAAAATCTCTTAACTAGCACTTTCCTTCCACTACATATCACAATAAAAAGTCTTATTTTATCACACAAAACACGAAAACACTAACTGAAAAATTGCTAATGACGATTTACCCTTAAAACAAAAATTGTTTGGAGTCAGTATAAGCTCTTCCCATTTCTGTGACGCCAAGGCTTAAGCTGTCTATACCGTTGTTAATAGTTTCAGCTGTCGTTTTGATTTCCAATTCCACTAGGAAGGTACAGCCCAATTTCGCGGCTTTTGATGAAAAGACTTATTAACTAATTGGTCCAAAACCTTACGCTGCTCAGGAAAAATAGAGTCCAAAGATTGAATGGCGGCAGTCAAAACGTGATCAAACGAATCTGAGTCCGATCTTAACTTCCATTCTCCTGCATGCAAATCAGGGATCAAACCCATACGCGACTAGAAATCTATACCTGGAATAAGCGTATTATGAAGACTTGGGGCCACTAAAACATCCGAAACAACAATACGATCCCGAAGTTTGAAGGAAACCGTTCCAATACTAGTGCAAGTCTGGCCATTTACTACAGTACACTTCGTCTTCGTGGGTCCACCCACTTGACAAATACTCTAAAACAAGGTTCAGCCTTCACGTCCAAAGATCGTTCTAGAAGAACCACTATCCAGTAAACACTGAACACTCCTACAATAAATCGAGACCTCCAAATAAGGACGTTGGTCGCCCTTGGCATGAGCAAGCACTTAATTTAAGATAACATGGTTGGCCGGGGCTAAATGTGACCCTAGGACGGACAGATGGCCTACTGTCGTCCCGGATTCGAGTTTATGAACAGTTTGGACAAGATCTAGTTATCACCCTATCGCGACCGCAAGTATAACAAAATATTTGTTTCGGCTGTCTACAATCTCGAAAACGGTGACCGCTCTGTTTACAATTCCAACACACTAACTATTGGGGGAAATTAGGAGCATTCGGCGTGATTGCATTAACGCCTGGGGTTTTGTTTTTCGCGTTACAGCTGGGTGTTTTGAATATCGCGTTATCTGACACATCACGTTTATGATACGTTAGTTCTGGCTCTACCAGATAACGATAATTTGTGGAAGGAGGTGTAAACCGTTGTAAACGTAGCTCCGTCTCCTCGATGGCTCTACTTAGGCTGACTAGTTCCTAAAGTGAATTGATTTTATGAGTAGCGAGTTTGCTTTGAATATACGGGAAAATATTGCCCCTAATAATCTGTAATTCAACTCCCTTCTCCGACGGAGGATCCGCTTATTTGCGAAATAAATTTTCCATCGCAACCACAAACGTCAATACCCGCTCTTGCGCACCCTGTGCGCCTGATTACATCCCATTGCGAATAATTATAATCCTACGGTTGAAACGCTTCCTTAAGTTGTGCGATTAAATCATCCCAGTCAGCAAACCAACAGTACGATACCATATGAAAGCGTCTTTAACAAAAATATCTGAAGCCGACTTCAGTAACTGTTCTTTAGTCACCCCTCAGAAAATCATTAACACTGGTTTGGCCATTATATTTTAAATTCCAGCTACTGATGTCCCTATATGAACTTGATAAAAACGTCACGTCATCCAGTCACGACTTCGCAGAGGTAAAAGCTAAAAATTATCCAAAATGCCAGGCAAGTTTAAGAGTGCATTTGATTAAGATAAGTCACCAACTTCGGGATTAGTATACGAATTGGCTGTTCGCGATAAATCTTTATCCGCTTCTGAAAACCTTACCTGAGACTGCCGTCTCATCGGAGAAGATGCACGTACGCCTTGGTTGGACGACAATTCACCTGGTATACTGGTCACTATTAATGTTCTAGGGAAGCCTCTCCATATTTGCATTAATGCCATTTGGGATGTTCTCTCCCACTTAAGTCTTGTTGGTTGAGTAAAATTTAAACTTTTATCCTGTCTTAATTTTGCACCGTTAACAGGATGTTCCGGATTGAGGGCATTAAATGGGTAAGATGGAAGTTGTAAAACCCGACGGTTTTCTTGAACCTGACTTTGATTTTGATAATTAATAAGATTGATAGAAGGAAGTGGGCCAGATGTTGTCGCGGGTTTTATTAGAAATTTAGACAAGTTTTTATTCGAGAGGATTCATTTGCGGGGGACACGTCTTCTGCTAGACTTAGTAAATCATAAGACACCGCAGATGCCCGGGTTTGTCGAACGGTTTCTGGCTTAAACAGAGCCGCATGGGTGGTGGGGATTGCCTTTTAAGAATTTGCTGATTTGATTCAGCCTCGTCGCTAGATTTCGCGCGAGCTTCCGACACCAGGAAAGCTGACTCAGCCAAATTTTCATAAACTAAGTTCAGGTCGCCGATAAGTTGCAAACATTTAGCCAAAAGGTCACTTAAAACTTTACACATACTTTAGCATTAGGTCGATTTAGCCGACCGCGTAACTGCAAAAGTCGAGAGTAAATTTTATATAATTCGTTGATTTTATTCGTATGATCAAACCCAGTAATCTCATTGGTCAATTTAACTAGTTTACTTTGCAAGTACACAATTCCTATACGGGGTCGAGTGTAGAGATGGTAGGGCTCTAGCCAAACCTTTACGCTCTGACCGCAATGCATTTCGAACCACGGCACGCTTTTCATCCACTTATTGGGGAATAGGTAAGCCACGAAAGTATAACTCGTATTCTAAGTCATCACTTTGCAACCGATTAAACTAAATTATTAATAAGCCTTAATAACTAGTAATCTAACAAAAGATCTTAACTAAAATATTAATATTACGAAAGCTGTCACCTAATAGCAATCGTGTCATGGACACGATCCACTTGCCCTCCACAATAAAGGGAAAACTACAACAAGTAGGCCGAACAGCAAAACGACCTGCAAGGTCAATAAAAAATATCAGTAACCTACCTGTGCCTCCACACTTAACTTAAACTCAAAAAAAATAAAAAGAAATCTGCACAAAATCAAACTATATAAACTAAAACTGCAAAACCACCCTCTTTGGGCAAAATATCTGTCTAACACTTTGATTTGGTAGAAAAAAAATACTGATAGAGTATTCGACTCTATGAGGTAATTGCGCCTCGCGAGGTCAAAAAAAATCTAAATAGTTACTAACAACTACCGCTCTGTACAAAATGACTATTACTTAATAAGACCCACACTTATTTACCAGGTAATTCAAAAATACACTCCTTGTACAGTCCTAATTTCTCTTAAAGTGTAGTCAACCTTCAGAAGCCGATAACAGCAAAAGAATGGAATTACCTATGTTCAGCGCGCAACACTCAATGACCCTGGCGGCAAGAAAATCATTAATACAAAGTCACGATTTACGTATGGCGTCAAGCACTGTACCCACTGCGTCAGTCAAATTCCTATCACATCCGGTATAAATTAGACTAATATTAAAACCTGTGCACCTGTTCTCTAGGCCAAGCGTTTAGGTAACAGTACCCCCTATTTGGGCAAGACGTTACTTAACTTTAAGAATAATAATACGACTCACATTTATTAAATACCACGGCTATGACCGTCGACGATATTCTCGTTGAAACGCGACACCTCATTACGCACAGCATGTACTACTAGCTACTAGTCTACAAGCACCAAGCACAACGCACTCACAAAGCAGCAGGGTACGACAAAAGTGAAAAGACCTTACATAAATTTAAAAAAAACTGTGTTAAACGAAAAAATCAAAAATAACGGCCCGCCTTGCGCCTGTCGATATCTAGCTTATGCGCTATGCGCTCGTTAACGCACCTACTTAATTTAGCACTTGCGATTATCGCGTTGTCCGCATTATAAAAATAAAAAGATATAATCGTATAAAGACTTTCTTGGTTGATCGTATTTTTTATACAAAAAAAAAGAATTCATTACAAACATATATATAGTATGAATCCCAATTTTCTTGTACCAACGCAACGTCTTCCTTTCGCATGGATAATACGACATCATTTGGTCCTTTTTATCTAACCCTCCCATGAATTTATTATATTAAAAAAATGCTTCCGGTTTTTCTTTTGCTTGTTGCCTTCTATTAAAATAATTCACTAAATTATTCCTAAACTCTGTAGATATATAGAATACCTATCTATTGTCCTTCCACTTAGCTATACACAGCAAAATTCGATATTGTACCATCTGGCTCTCTTAGCAAGTACAATTTCACTCCATACTTGTGCCTTTTATTTTTAATATATTGTCTAAATAATAATCTTCCACGAAACAGCACCAATGACTTATATAATAAAAGATTTTTGTCCGGGTTATATATTTCATTCATTTTGGAGTTGAAATAATTAATTGATCTTATTTTAAATAATCTATCAGCTGGCTTTGGTTCAGCGTGTAAGGGATTCTTGTTAATACGTAAACATCTTAAAATTAGCATAAACTCATGTAGCTAAAAAAAGCTGTTAAGTTGAATAGCCAGTGTTTTTTCCAGTAATCTTGTAATCTATTCAATTTTATAGTACCCATATGAAGCACTAACCCAATAAATATTTTTAATTCAGCTGTGGTTAACTCCTTCCATTGGTTTATTCGTGATTTTTTTGTATTTTCGGAAAGGAACACTTCTTCTACATATATGTTAGTTTCTCGAACTATTGGTTCCAATAACTTGTCATCCAGCAATAAATTAAGGTAATATATTGGTGTGTTACCTAAAATAATAGAATGGTTTGATAAAATCAAATATCCTGTTATTGTATTTACAACTTACCATTGGGCTGAACTAATAGTTCTCTTAGTCGCGTAAATGGTATATGTTTAGGAACATCTTCTGTTGCGTACCATATCACAGCATCAGCAGGCATTTCACTAGGAGGGATTAGTCTTGGTATTTGGGGGTCTTCTAGCTCTACAATGTCAAAAATATCCGAAACATTTAACGCAGCAATCTCTGCTTCGTTATCATCACTGTCGCCAGAATCCAACTCACACGATTCAATGAAGTCCGGATCAGCAATATCATCGTCCAGAGTCCATTAAATATTACTGCAGTTCTCCGTATGTCAGGGGACGCTTTGATTTAAATGTTTTTTTACCCGTCCGAGATCTTTTTACTCCCGATGGCCCTGGCTGACAATAATCCATGATGAATACGAACGCGCACTATTTTCCACTAATTTAAAACGTTTACAACAGGCTGACCGCGGCACAAACGCTCCTAGTGCAGGCTGACGAAATACTAAAGCAATACGGGCAAGCAGGTATATGGCTTCTAAAGACGTCACCCGTCTCCCACCCGACGAGCGGATGGCGACGTCATCAGCACGCAGAGGGTTAATTCAGCACTCGCGATTATTCTGTTATCGGCACGACACAAAAAAAAAGGATGAAAATCAACTTAAAGATAAACAACTCAAAAGTGAAAATAAAGTCAAAATAAAAGCCCGCCTATCGATATCCGGCTTATGCGCTATGCGCTCGTTAATACACCTACTTATTTTAGCACTTGTGATTATCGCGTTGTCCGCACAACGGAAATAAAAAGATGAAAAAGCAATGCACCCACTTAATTCAGCACTCGCGATTATCGCGTTATCGGCACGATGCAAAAAAAAAGATAAAAATCAACTTAAAGATAAACAACGCAAAAGTAAAAAAAAGTCAAAATAACAGCCCGCCTGTCAATATCCGACCTATGCGCTATGCGCTCGCTAGCGCACCTACTTAATTTAGCACTTGCGATTATCGCGTTATCCGCACGACGAAAATAAAAAAAAGAAAAATCAACTTATAGATAAAGAACGCAAAAGTGGATATTACTTACACGTTGGAAAATTCACCCCTCCTAAAAGCTACAATTTAGGGATGCCATACCGGGAAGTCAAAGTGGGGAATAACGTTGTCTATCAGCCTCCAAAGCCTCGGCGTGGGGCCTATGATACCGTCTCGGCCCCAGGTCTGTTAGGACATTTCTACTGGGTAACTCGTATGAAGGATTTAAAGCAGAAACAAATTGTTTAAAGCCGGTATCTTCAACTATTCGAAAGGGTTGAAAATCCAATATAAACAGTAAATTTAATTGATTATCAATACCCTGCTTTGTTTTTTGAGTTTTTTTTTGGAAGAAAACCGGTAATTTTTTGTTGATCACCAACCCTTCGAGATGTTAATGGCTGCTGGGGCATCTGAGGACTTTGGAAAGTACACGGAATAGCATCGTCTTGTGGATTAGCACCTTCGTGCGCTTGTGAATTCTCTCCGATTTCAATTTCTGTTGAAATTCTTTCGCTTGCAGGCTGTAAATTACAAAAATAAAAATAAAAAATATGTAAAAAGTGCAAATACACACTTTATTGCTGACAAAACAAATTGGCACAATTAAAAAAACTTTAAACTTATTAAAAATTATTTATTTCATAAAACTTACCAGTTTTGTTGCATTTGTTGGAAGAGATACTGTTGGGTGTTTATTTCGCATATGCGACTTTAAATTTGAAATAGACGTTTTGTATGAAATTTTGGCTTTGCAAATATTGCACTTTGCATAAATTTCATCAATAGGCTCAAAAAACTGCCACATTTCACTTGTTTTCTTCTTTTTTAATTGCGACATTTTTTTAAATTGGTACCGACAAAATAATAAAAATATTGCCTAAACCGCTTTTACATGATCCGTATAATAGGTATAATACTGTATCCCCTAGTTAGGCAAAGCAAAAGTAGTTTTAAATCCCACAATGCAAAAAAGATTTCTACTATATTGCTTTACTACACCTTTCTTAGAAGTTCTGTAACCTGTAAAATATTATAGAAAACTGTAATTCTGCTTCATAGTTCAGTGAGGGGCGTAAAGATGGAGTCGAGAACCCTTGGAATAAAATACGTTGCATTTCGCTATATTTCACTCAACGCGACGGAAAGCGATTAGCTGTGTTGCATGACGCATATAAGTGGACGCGATTTCGCATATTCTAAAAAATCGCTGTTTCTGTCAATCGCCGTTATTTGCGATTTTAGTCAACGTTTGCTATCAGCGATTTTTCAATAACGGCGATTAAATCACCGGTAGTGATATATCGCTCATCCCTATTGGTATCGCCACTTGCTCTCGAACTCAATACCTCGACGCAACGTATGTAGACATCAGGATCCCGCTTCGGTTTACGGAACCCGATCGCGCTGCACTTGTGCTATCCATTCAGCCAGACACTCTTACCGAATGGTCATGTCGTTTGTTCTGGCATTACAATACAAATACGACTACGTAATTTCTTACTACAAATAAAATAATTAACTGTTAAAATGTATCAATTTTCTAATTTGCAAATTGTCTAAATTCATTTTTTGGGAAGGAATTTTTTTATTGTCGCAGTCGTCCAAATATCAGTTATTTGATAAATTTAAACCAAAAGACTATCGGCCGAGTGATGAACGCGTTGTTAAAGTTAGCAATGGACTTACCAATGGGTTAGATTTAACAAAGAGGTAAAAATGAACACTCTTGGCAACAGGGCATAACTATTTGTCAAAAAATAATTTAGTTCAGGATTTTGCATTCAAAATCAAACAAACATATTAAAAAAATACTAATAAAAAACCATTACCTTGTATCGAATATGAAAAACATTGGTCCGACACTCCAAGAAAGTAATTTTATATATTTTCTTTAAAAATCAGCAGCACAATAGATAGCTTAAATGACCAATACTGCAGAATTTCTTTAAATATGAGTTTTTAACAGGTTCTTTAATATAATTCGTGCCTAATACATTTTATTGATACATTTTGGTAGGTAGATTCATCTTTATTTTCCTAGAAAATTAATGTTTTAACTAAATACATATTAGTTAATCTATTTATTTACAATACTTTTATTACTTACTGCTCTTTATAATTCATCTAGGAATACTTTTTAAAATAAAAGAACTAAAACAATTTTATGTTTATTTGTATATTTATACATTATGTAAGAAACAGGGGTTGAAAGTTATATGCCGGCCATCTAATGCACCAATATAATTTGGGAAGTTCCATTTACTTTGAAAATCAGCGCTTACTTTTAGCCATTCTTCTGGAGAATTTGGGTCTGTAATTAAAAAGAAATGCAATTAACTTTTTTTTAATTATATTTTAATTATTTTTTTAACTATTTTAGTTCAGTTGTTCAATAAGTCCAGTAAACTTCTGGTAAATCTAAACTCTAACTTGTAATAAAAGTACCTATATAATAATGTAAAAATACTAACCTTCAAACGAAGAATATTAGTTTTTTTTGTAGCGCAAGAGAAGTTGCTGGAATAATTTTCAATATAGTAAACTTCTATATGTTTCACCAGTTGCTAGAAATCGCAAAGTTACGTTTAACCTAAAAATATGAAATTAGTGATTATTCGTCACATATCCTGAAACTTTATTGTATTTTTAGAATTTTTAATCTACATACATAGTAATTAAAAACATAATGCAATTTAATAATTTGAGGAAAAAATATTCTAATATTTGGAGTAAATAAAACTAACCTATCTCGAGCAGAGATTTTATATGCTTTAGGCTTCTCAGTCCTAAGTTCATTATTTAGAAGCGCTAAAGTACCCCTTTCCGTTCTTCTTTGCAACCACTGTTTTGTCCATTGTGATCTTTTTTCTTATTCTTGAGCTTCTTTTTTCGTAAGTAATACATTAAGAAACAACTAAATGTTGTCACACTTAGGAGTATCAACTTCCGTTTATCTACATCTGATATACTTAAAAGAACACAAAAACCTCTTTTTATTTATTAATTTTCCACCTTTATAGGTTATGTTAAACGAAATAATCGATTGTCAGCTGTTTATAAAATTAGCATTTGTGCGCATGAGCATCATATGAATTCTAGCAATAATTCTATTGAAATTTATTGTACGTGTCAAACACAAATAAATGTTTTCTTACCAAAATTTCCATAAAAATTTGTATCAAAATTTTGGTGATAATTTTCGCTATAAATTATATTAGAATTCTTTTATGTGTAAAACGGCTCTAACATACACTGAATTGAAATCGCAATTGCGTTTGTATTTATAGGATTCTGCGTCAACACGACTAACAGAAGCGCCAAACCTACAGGGCGTGACAGTCATTAAACAAATGTACTGAAAAGAAAAAAAACTAATAATACCAGATGCTTACTCAAGGTCGCTGACTTATGTTAAAAAAACTAAGCTAATAGCTACCCCCGCTGGGCGCCAATGATTTAGTTTTCTCGTAAAAAAACAGAATTAAAGAGATAAGCTTCATTGATTAATATCAAAAACGTTAATCAGAAGTAAACTAGTTTACTCAAGACCAAAAGTTCAGCTAGCACTTTACCGAAGAGGGGTCGGGGTAAGGCAAAACATAACGGTTTTAATAATAAGCGCTTACAAAAATTGCTTTGGCTAAACTTTGGTTAAGGCTTTCCCCAAAAAAACACACATGTTAGTAAAAAAAGAGGTTGAGCAGCTGTGTGTGCATTAAAAGGTGAGAAGATGAAGTCAAAGAAATAAAATTTTTGTTTTATATATTTTTAGTTTTCGTGCAAATATATTTCGTCAGTAGGGTAAACTACCCAACGATTGGCACTTTAAAAAAAGTTGTTGTTTTCTTTTGCTATTTCTTCGAACCCAGGCATATTAAAAATATTTTATTATCATTTTTACAGTCACGAATAATAATTTTATTTCAAAATACCAAAATTTATTTTCATATTGTAAGCATTAATTAAATATTTATACAATATTCAAAAAATTGATATTTCCATTAATTGGCACCTATAGCACTAATGATTGGCAGCTTTAATTCCAATTATTGGCACTAACTAAAATTGAAATTTGTGAAAAGAAATACCTAGGTATAAATTCTGCTCTGAACTATTATTTATTAATAACTAGATATTAAACATATTACAGTTATTTGGTATTTTTAAAACAGCTTCGTTGCAGCCTAAAATTACAAAAATACCTATGAATTTATTAAAAACATCAAGTGCCAATAAATGGAACAAATATTTTCCCACCATTTCTTAATATTGGACACTACGTGCCAATATTTAGAAAACCTACATGTATTTATCCCAAATGTTGGCACAGGTGAAATTATACAAAAATCTGGAAAAAAATCAATTTCAGATCAATATTTTACTAATTTACGGCCTTATTAATAACAGAAAACCACGCCAAAGTAGAAGTATTAATTGATGCACCTTTAAAAGATGTTTCAAAAATCATCAATCTCTTAACAAATTTTACTTACGGTATACTGGAGCACTTGACACTAACACTGCGATAGCTGGATTATTACTAACTCCTTGTTACCAAGGAAAGGCTCTATCTAAAATAGAAGGTTGCCAAATTGAGAAAAAATTCTTAAATATGTAGGAAAATTGATATTTTTTCCAAAAAATTAAATAAACTTTCTTAAGTGCCAATCATTGGATGAGTGCCAACATTTGGGTGTTTTACCCTACCACCTAAGAACGAAGAAAGCAAAATACTATTTGTTATTGTAGTTAAATTAGCTTTAATAAATGTAAAATTTATAATAAAAATTAGTTCGCTTGTTTTTAGGTGGTATACACTGGCGATGGTCACTGGCCGAAAGCACTGTACCATTAATTTTTGAAAAATAATGAATATATTTGCACCAAACATAAAAATTTAGCTTCTTTGGCCTTCCTCTTCTTACGCGGATTAGTTTTAATGTGCCATTTTAAAAACTAAATAATTAGGTACTATTCACATGGTTCACTTGAACACAGAAGTTTTTGTTATCATTTCACCATAATTTTAGAATATACTAAGACACTAGTAAAAATGCATTACTTTATTACTATCATATTTTTTGTACTGTACTCTGTACTTACATTTAACTGATTATCCATATGATCCAAAAAAGATGACAGGCCTCCTCTGAATCCTCTGCTGTTATTCACGATGAAAGGTGATGGTTGAGAGCCAGAGAAGACAGAATAATTAGTTTTTTCAGATATGCTACTGGCACTGCTTTCAGCTAAGACGGGGAAAGTTTGGCTATTACTTGAACTTGACCCTGGATTTGCTTCTTCGGGTTTAAAATGCACATCTACTTATAACTCCTTTTGAAGTATCCTCTGTTGGGGATATTTAGGTTTTTTCTTCGGGGTGGACATTGTCATGGATAGGTTTACTTTAGTAGATACAGAGTTTGGCGGTAAATAAAGAATTTTCTTCATTTCTTCAGAACACTTAAAGCACTTTTTTTATCTAATGTGAAAGTTTTGGATGGAATAATCCACACAACTAATAGTTCGAAAATCTACGGCGAAGATCCTCGGACACGTCGATTTTTATTTTTGACCGCGTTTTTTTTGATGATAAATTCATGTATACAGGGCGAATTCATGTTTTATGTCCTATACCTAAACTCAACAGATATCGAGATATTTACTATCAAACATATCAATAAAATTAATAAAAAAAGTAAAACAACAAATTAAATTAAATATTCAAATTGGATCCCATCTACTTCTTGACAGTAAGCAAGTCAATGAATAAACTCCTGTTTGACATTTTAATCATTTCTTGAATAATTATTCTTATTTCATTCCGGATTCTTTTTTAATGGTTTCGATAGTTGCTGGTCGGTTAAAGTACACCTTACTCTTAAGATAACCCCAAAGAAAGTAATCCAAAGGCGTGAGGTCAGGTGATCGTGCCGGCCATCGTCCAGAAAAAATGTCATTTAAATAGTCCCTAACATTACGCTGGTAATGAGGAGGTGCTCCATCTTGCTGAAACCATAACGTGTCATTGGGAGCGTCAGGACGATCTTTATCTGGATATAGCTCAACAAGAACCGGAACCAAATCCATGAGCAATTCTAAATATTTTTCACTAGTTAAGTTTCCATCAATAAAAAATGGTTTTAATATTCTGTCCCCGTCTATTCCGGCCCAAACATTTACATTTTCCGGATATTGAGTGGGCCTCCATCATCCAATGCGGATTTTGGGGCGCCCAGTAGCGACAGTTTTGCCTATTGACGATTCCCTAGAGTGTAAAGGTAGCTTCATCTGAAAAGATAATACGATCGACAAAATGATTATCTGCATTGCACCTGGCCATCATGTTAGCGCAGAATTCAACTCTACGATCAGGATCGTCCTCGTTTAATTCGTGAACTAGCTATACTTTGTACGGATGCCATTTATGAATCTTCAAGTACTTCAGAACAGAAGTGTGGCAGATGTCATTATCAGCAGCCACCGCTCTTGAGTTTGTATGCGGATTTCCTTGAAAATTCAATAGCACGTTCAATTGCACTTCCTCGGACACCTTAGAACGGTGCCGTAAATTATCTCTAACATGTTCAACTTCAGAAAACTTCTTTAAAATTTTAGAAACTGTGGATTGCACTTGTCCAACTAATAAAGTAAAAGTTATAAACAATTAAACAAAAACATGAAATTGAAGGAAGCATGTAACGGAAAAATTAAAAAAAAAAAAAACAAATCGGTGGATCATTAAAAACTATTTTGTTGCTAGTACTATAGAAGCAATTGAGTGCTTGCCCGTACAGCAACAAAATCACTGCCGTTGATAACGTAATAAAAAATAAAATTCAAGGAAGCATGTAACGGAAAAATTAAAAAATAAATAAATAAACCAAATCGGTGAATCACAGGGCCGGATGTTCCCGTGATCGTGTTTTCGTTTTACAAATAAATGTCTAATAAAAATGATTTATATAGTTTTTTTGCAAATTAATAATATAAAATGCATTGATTTGCCGTAGCTGTGTTGTTAAACGCCTAGAAAACTGCAAGATTGAAACTAAAATTCAAGATACGAATGAAGTAAAAACAAATGTAGATGCTCAAAACATTACAGATGCATTTATAATTTAATTCAAACTGAAACAAAAGGATCTATACAGATATTAGTTAAACTTTAATCAATATATGAAAAGTTATAATACAAGTTATGGTTAGTGTGTGATCAAAGCTATTAGTTGACTTATTTAGGTTCTATGAAGTGTCAGCTTTACAAATAAAGTTATTATTATCATTATTATTATTATTATACTAGGCATATCAAATTAAAATAAATAGGATTTGAAAAATGACGCCACGTTTCGGTAAAAATTAGATGATATCTAAAAGCAAGTCTCATTAAAAATAAATAAATAGACTTATTACTTGTTTTAATTTGTATTAAAAAATGTATATGCAAAATCTAATTGTACGTAGGTATAGGTAAGGTGACCAGATTTTTAGATGGGCAAAGCGGGACAACTCTGAAGGAGGGGGGAGGGGGGTATCAACAAAAATTTTCATACGGAATTAAAATAATATCGTAATATTTTTTATTTTAAACATAAGTACAATTTATAAATATAAAAAAATGTATAATATTTTATTCCTTAACATATTTTTTATTTGAGTGAATTTGTTTCAGTAGATTGTTGTTATTTTTTAAAATATTGTTAAAATGTTCACAAGAATTTGTCGAATTTAACTTAATTCTAAAAGTGGGACTTTTGAAAAACGTCGCGGGACGCGGGACAAATGTGAAAAATCGGGACTGTCCCGCCAAAAGCGGGCTTCTATTAGGTATAGGCAGAGCTGTCAAAACTTGAAGTACTTAGAGTAACATTATACTTCAAGTACTTTTCTGTATTTGAAATATTTTACTTCAAGTACTTTTAGGAAGTACTTGTACTTGATTAATTTATATAAAAATACTTGAATTATTTTTGTGAGTACTTGAAGTACTACGATGTACTTGAAGTAAAAAAAGTAGTTGTTAGAGAAAGAAGAAAAATGATAATTTATTAAAAGGGCAAAACTACAGAAAATATTGGATTAATCACTAGTTCTGGGAGGTCATAAGTTTCAAAATATAAAATAATAAATGCATTCGGATCAAATTAAAAAATTATATTGGACCTTGTTATAACAAAAAGGCTAGTTAAGTAAAACTACTTTTACTTCCAGTACTTTTATTTACTTCAGTTACTTTGGTTTACTTTAAGTACTTTGTTTTACTTTAAGTACTTTGTTTACTTCAAGTAAAATACTTGGGTAGGACTTCAAGTACTTTTTGAATTTACTTGGAAAAGCAAGTACATTTTAACAAGTACTTTTACTTGTACTTGAAGTACTTTTAAAAAAATCATAAACTTGGTACTTGTACTTGAAGTACTATTTGGAAGTACTTTGACAGCTCTGGGTATAGGCCTCATGTATTGTTATTTTTATTGTTGTGTTTGGTGTTTTTTTATTTAAATGTAATAAACGTACATTAATACAATACCTGAAAGTATACACATTAGATTGAAACTAATACATTAATATACAGTCTAAAAGTACAAAATCATCTAAATACAAAAAAAACTTGCAAAGTCTCACATTAAGTTAAAGACAGAGACAAAGATGCTGTCTTAAATAAAATTGTTTATGTAGTTGTACATATTTAAGATTTATGTATCAACAAAAATTAGAAAAAAAAAACACTTTTTTTAATTCTAAGGCAATATTTTGTTCCATTTCCTTTTGCTGGCTCTTTGAAGCGTAATTGACCTATTAAGGTCTTTTATACGGATGAACATTCTTGACCTAAAAAAAGTCTTTTTGCCTTCTCGGGGCATTGAATATTTGTACTCTTCAACAAAAGGTTCTGGATAAAATTTTCACCAAGCACTAATCAATCCTTGTTCACACTAAAAAATACCCTGTTGAGGCTCTCAATACTATTCATAAAAGTGGGAGAAGGTTTTGATAAACCACCCTCACTTAAATGATTTATCCAGGTATACGATTCACTCGATGAACTCTGCAATGTCAAGTCATTTTTTAATTTATGACAAACGAATCCTGCTAGGTTTTCCAATCCATCATAGGCTAACTCGTTTAATTCCTCGATTAAAATATTGTCCTCGATAACAGGGTCAAGTGATGAATTGAGATGAGTGAGTCCAGGCTCCAATTTGTTTATTAATGACCCACTAAGTGGAATATCAGGGGTGTCGTCGATTTCTACATTAGAAAATTCAGAATATGATCCCTCATTTCTCCCCATTATGTAGGATCTTAATCTGTATTTAAATTCTAAGGCACTAGAATGATCATGAAGGCCACCTTTTGCTCTGATCACACCGAAAAATTTTTCCAGAACATCCTGATTTAACCGCCTGGTTAATATATATTCAATATCAAAACGACGCTTCAAGTCCACAAACAACATTTTTAAAGAACAGTTAGAGATGAGGATACCTGCAATTGTTCATATACCTAGTTAATATTATTGATTATACATGGGTTCATTTAATATATACTACCTTTTTCAAATGGCAACTTGCCTCGGCTACCGACCACTTTCATTTTCGAAATTACTTCTGAGACTTTGTCTAATATGGCATTTTGTTCTTCAAGGGCTAGTCCATATGCCCTATTTCTTGTTCGTGAGTCTTGCATCGGAGTGCTGACATTGAAAACATCAAACCAATCATTAACCTGTAATAGAAGATCATTTTTATAAATGTTGCACATATTTACTAGATATATAAATTACCAGTTTAAAAAACTCAGCACACTCTACCCAATTCTCGTCAGGCAAAAACCCAAGTGTTCCACATCTGGATATAGAACATGATAATGTGTGCGAGAAAAGTTTAGCAGCAAATTTTACTTTTTGCCTTTGTGGGCCAGAACAATTAAGATTTTCAATTGTCATTTTGTGTGTAATTTTTAAATCAGACACATTAGCTGAATTTATAGTGTGTTCCACAATCTCCTTTTTAATTACTTTGTCATTGATTGAAAAGCCATGATCCACAAAATTATTTCTTATTAACTTAAGTAGATGTGGAATATCTGCAAATACATAAATATTTTCATTTGTGACAGGATTTTGAAAAAATGGCTTTGCCTCTGATATTTGTAACTCGTTATGCAGCCCTCTATTTGCGCCACCTAAATCTGATACCATGGCAACAACACGAAAACCTAAAATATATTATAATTATTATTATTTGATTATTTAATAATAAACATCTAAATACTTACCAGAATCCTCGACAAATTTAATAATTTCCATTAATATAGACGATGTCATTTTTGTAAATATCACCGACCAGGTGTAGTTTAACTAACCCTATGTTAACTTGAACTGAAATGTTGTGGTCTTTAGCAACAGATTAATATAAAAAACACACATTCATATTTCTTTTAATACCATCATATCAAATTTTACTACCTTCAAACCAGTACACATTTTGCAAAAATAAAATTATTTTAACGTAATAATTAACAACATGGAACAATAAGCAATATATTACACAAGAATGCCAACTGTTTTTCACACAATGGAGTTATTTTCCGCTTAATGCGAGTAGCAGTAAGTAGATATTGTCATATTTAATTAAAGTAAAATTTAATTTTTTTTTTGATTGTTAAAAACATAATTTATCTTTCTTAAGAGAAAACATTTTTTTGAATATTCCTTTTTTTTTCTTTTTCTGCTTTTCTTAATATAAACAAGCTCATTCACTAATTGTATTTCCATTATTGTAGCCCTGAGAAAGAAAATAAAGTTTTTTGAAAGCTTGGAGTAGCACAAAAGCATTTTCATTTAACAGACTTGCAAAATTATAATTAAACAACTAGGAAAAGAATTTTTAAAGGTAAACAAATAGTTTATTATTATTGGTTATTATTATTATTAGAACTGTAAATGTTCATAATAGTTTCTAAGATTTACACTAAATTCTACCGGAGAAACCTGGGGTAGTGGAGTTGACGAATTTGACGTCGTGTATCCATAAGGAGGGAAATCATGAATATCTGTATTTACTGTAAGTTTATTCAGAAGACCCTTTATGAGGGTTTTGTTAATTATATTTTCAGCAAATATTTGATGTGCTAGTGTCATGCGCATTAGTTTAGCTGCTACATTTTCTCCAACTGCGTCAAATTCATCAATTTTCTCTTCGCGGGTCAAAGCGGTGGTGCAAACTTTAAAGAAATTTTGCGTTTCTTCTTCAGTCATTTTTTTTCTTTTCTTCGAAGTATTGCCACTATTGCCAGTATTTTTTGTTTTTTCTATTCCTAACGAATTCTCTACAGTAGGTTTCAAAAATTTTTTTTTTAGTTTCCAACAACAAAAGAGGAATGGAAGGCTATTTCTAAAAGATTTGAAGATGTATGGCAGTTTATTAACTGTGAAGGCACTCTTGATGGAAAACACATCAGAATTGTACCTCCTCCCGGTTCTGGAGCATTATACTACAATTATAAACATTTTTATAGTATCGTGCTTATGGCACTGGTAAACGCCGACTACGAGTTTATATACGTTGACGTCGGAAAAAAATGGAAGATTATCGGATGGGGGGATACTAGAGTGTACGCGGTTTTATGAACGGCTTAAGCAAGGGACATTAAATTTACCCGATTATATTGAAGCGACAAAAAATTTGAACCATGTGTTTATAGGTGATGAAGCATTTGCACTACATAAACACTTGCTTAAACCTTATTCACAAAAAGACCTTAATTATGAAAGAAAAATATATAACTATCGCCTATTAAGAGCAAGAAATGTAGCTGAAAAAGCATTTGGCCATTTAGCAGCGAGATTTAGAATCCTTCACACCGCGATTAATGTAAAGGTGGAAAATATAAGATATATAGTTCTGGCTATTTGCGTTTTGCACAACTTTTTAAAAAGGCGTAGCAAGAATTATGTAACTGCCAATACATTTGATGTGGAAAATAGGGAAACTTGCATTGTACAAGAAGGTGAATGAAGGCAAGAAAATTATCAGCTTACATCATTAGAGAAAAATGGTATTAAAAATGTATCGGTGGAAGCCAAACAAAATAGAGAAAGCTACAGAATGATAAGTTTAGGAAGAGCATAAAAGTTTATTTACAAATTTGTTAAAAGTTTCCCTAATTTTTTTATTTGATACAAAATAATTTTTTTGCTTACAGATGCACCAGCTTCTTTATTTGCCATATTTTCTATTTCACTAATACTTTCATCCAACATTTCATCAGTATCGTTGCTTTTTGGACTGCAAATATTGTCTAATGAGTCAGTGGGTAATTTTTGGTCCATAGTAAATTGAAGAAGTTCCAAATACCATAATGTAGGAACGTATATATCTTCGGGCGACGATCCACTTCGCTGTGATTGTTCGATTTTCTTAAGTTATTTTCTAAATGCTCCTCTTAAAGATTGAATTTTCTTACTAACCCAATCGCGATTAACATTTGGTTCAAAATCTTTACAAACTTTTATTAATGCATCGTATCCATTGTTTTTTAAGTTTTTATTTGTATACTCCTTACTTTTAATCTTCCATAATGCTGGATGTCCTTTATATACTTCAATAAATTTTTTAAAAGGTCTTTTGGAAGGTACCTAAAATAAAAGTTATTGCTAATAAGCACGAAAAACTCACCATACGTGCACCCCAGACCTTAAAACTACTCCCGTAGTGTCCTTTTTACCGACAGTTAACATACGCTTAAATATCAAAATGACGGGAGTTGTTTTAAGGCCTATAATTTTCCGAAGTGACGCCTATACTATTACCTATAATATACCTAAATTATACCTAAGTATAATACCTTTAAGTACCTAAAATACCCCACTACAAAAATACCCATTAATTCCCTGAAAAATATCTATATTTTTTGCAAATTTACACACCACAAAACCCCTATGTGGATGACCCTCGATTTTAATATTCCACCATGCAATTTGGTAACAAGTTAAAATAACAAGAAACAAATTAAAGGTAAGAATTGCTACTTACCGTGTATCAGCCATTTTATAGCGCGATCCGGCGTTTCGCATTTAACACGAGCAAACAACCTGTCTGGCAAGCGCGTAGGAGCGACACGCCAACGTTAAACTCCTACCCTTGGAGCGTTGACCAAACTAACCAACACTTCTACACGAAGTTTTGGAACGGCGCGCATCAAACCTGCGTTCCGGAATGGTCGTGTGTAGCCCGCTAATATGTGGTCGGCAAAACGAACGACGAGGCAAACCTTTTTGATCTTTTTCAAAAATACCGACATCCGTCGGGTATGTCCCAACACGAGCGCCAACGTCGTTCAACGTTGGTGCCAATGCTATTTCGTTCATTCACACATTCGACGAATGCTGTTGGCCCCAACATTGGCCCCAATGTGTGGAGCCGGCGTTATCTTTTTCTTTTAATTGGCGTGCTAAATCCTTTTCTTTTAAGTGATTTTCATACTTGGATTTTAGTTCAATTTTGGTTTCAGCACTACTATTTAAATATAATGTACCATCTTCGCACTGATCCTTTTTAGGCTTGAAGAAAGATATATTAAATTCATTTTCAAAAATTCTATGATACGTGACATAGTTTCCGAAGGGTTTATTATTTTCTTGGCAGTTATTCACATAATCTCTATTAAGATCGGCTACCGTCTTTCCACCGTCGATAAATTCTCGTGCATTATTGGATCGGCAGTAGTGGCTCTCAATACGGGGTATTGTGTTAATATGCTGTCTTATACCATCTTTTATAGAACTATCAACTTTCTTATGATTGCCGTGTGTACCGCGCTTGACAAGTGCTACTATACCACCTGGTGATTTTTTTCTTTTATTAAAAATGGTTCCAATGGGGCTCTCTCCTATGTCCAAAGTTGATTAAAAACATGTTTTGCAGACACGAACTTTTTTGTTTTCAACCATAAAATAAAAAGCATTTTTTCCGGGATGGGTGCTATTCTGTAGTCTGTAGGTATATTTGTTTACAATTAGTGACATACTGAATGCAATAAACTCCCTTTGTCTCTGGATATCATCCATACTCCAATACGCCAAAAAATTGTGCCACGTTGATCCTCTGATATCTTTTGGTGACATTTAAGCTTGCACTTTTCAATACATGGTTGACCCATCTTTTTGAGTTCTGCAACTGCTTCTTTTGATCCCAAAGGATTTGCTTTTCTTTTTCAAACCTTATTCGGATTCTCTAAACCAATATCCGAGCTAACACCATTTTATGGTGTTACTTCGGGTTGAACTTTATTCAATGAGTCTTCTAAATTAGATGAAAATGAAGACGGCAAGTTACATGAGCAAGATTCAGATAAAGAACTAGATTTATTTTTTGTAAAATTCCAGTCCTTTACACTGTCGTCGGAAGAATAATCGGAAAAGGAGTCATCAGTATTATCCCCAAAGTTTTGTATTTCTTGGGCTAAAACATTGACTGTTAGTAACTTAAAAAGACCGTTTTAAATATAACTACTTACTTGGCACTACATCACTTGCAATAGTAGTAGAGGTACTTGGAACGTTAGACTTATCCCAAATATAGCTTCGTACATTTTGTAAATCTTGTACTAAAATTAAAGACAAAATATTTATTAAGAATATTATTTTTAATTAAATGTAATAATAACTACTTATTTTTATTTTTTGTTATTTTTAAAGCATATCGATGGTTTCAAATCAATACTACGTATATCAAAATCAGCCGTTTTGAGGAAAAAGCTATTGTCTTGTTATAACTTATTGATATTAAGGTTTTGTCTTACAGACTTTGTAAAAACCGGATTTAAAATAGTAAGATATTTGTGTTTTTCAAAAAAATATGTTTTTTAATTTTACAAAAGACTTGCGTGGTATTGAACGGTAAAAAAGCAGGCTTACAAGGTATTGAGGTATTGGCAAACTTTTTATTGTTCAGGAATCAACTAATACATACTTAAAATACTTATAATATGAAACACAAACAATGATTAATAATATAAAAACCAAAAATTATTGAAAATGCACATTGCTATTATTAAGAAATTGGTAACAAGATGCTTAAAACGGAAAATAACTTAAATAATAATAATTTTAAAACGTAGTGTCATTAAAAAATTCCCAAAATTATTATTGGTGAGGCAGATTATCATAAAATGACCAAACATCTTCAGGAAGAACAGATTTTAATTGCTAAAGATGATCAAATTTAGTTTTCTTGATTTTAATCCTTTCTTTGTAAAGTGGTTCATAGGTGGCATTCCTAAAATCAATAGTTTTGTTTTTCCTTTGCGGTAGTTTGTTGTACTCATCATCAAAATTTAGTTTATAGAGAATAGTTTCTACTTCGGGGCAGTACTTTAGGGCCCTTAAATCAACCACGTTGGGATCGCCTGGCTTTTTACCAGGTCTTATGGACGAACACACTTGATTTTTATTGTAATAATTATTAAAGAACTGAAAGTTTGCAAGATTGGCTTTATATTTAGGGATTCCTCGCAGATTCTTACATAATCACTAGGCAATAATATTTTTTTGTTCTTTATTTTCTTTTCGATGGCCGCATGAACGCTGTCACACTCCATTTGAGTGTGTCCTTTTACAAGAAACTTGTGTTCTATGGGAACTTTAATTTCCACTGATAAGCACAAAAGAGCATTTGCCATAACACTATTTCGGTTCTGATAGGTACAGCCATCCGAATAAATAATTATAGGTTTTCCATCATTCAAGCACCTCCTGATATAATCAATAACAAAAGAGACAAATGTAAAGGCTTGAAGGTCAGCATGGGTTTCATCAAACCAATAGCAAGTACAGTGCCTGGTAGCTACATTGTAAATGGTAAAATTGTGGACACATAGTTTAGTTTTAAAGAACAGAGAACTAGCCATTAATGATGGACACACTTTACAGCCTGAAGATCCATGGTAAGTAAGTGTATTTCATCTTTTAGACTCCGTTCCTTATCTTTGTTCTTTTCCTCTCTTGCTCTTTTTTTGTGCTTGATGCTTATTCCAGTCGTCTTCTGATAAATTATTCTCTTCATACTGGCAGCATGCATCACACCTATCTTTTTTGGTTGGTAAATACTGATATTAAGTTTCTTTAACTTTGATGTAAAAGAATTTTTTCCCATCACAATATCGTTATTTTCCTTACAACTTTCTATATAAACTTTATAAACATCTGACATATTAGAAAAATATTGTTCTAGATACATTTTGTTTGTATCTTTACGACAGTAATGTGATAGTAATTTACTGAGATTTTCGAAAAACTGTTTTATAAACCTATTTGAAAAAATACCTACTTTAGGTTTTTTTTTTCTTTTCGAAACTTATACCATGTTTGCTGTTTTTTACCCAATTTGATACCTGCCATTCTTTTAGACCAAAAGTAGAAAGAAACATTTGTTTACACATGGGAACCAAGAGGCTGTCTATTTTTAAACTATACTTTAAAGTTTCAGTTCTACGAATATTTTGACCATCGGATATTTTCCTTTCTTTTGGTTCTATTTTAGTTACCAGATTACAAACAAGCGTTTGTCGTTGGGCCCAGTTCAGCTCCTGCCAAAATTTTGTACAAATATTTTCCCTTTGTCTATTGTCCACATAGGAGCATTTTTTTTGCGATTTCTTGCAAAATTAGATGCGCAAGGTGGTCCAATTTTTTTTTCTTCCTTTGGGTATCGTAAAATGTGTTTGATTGACGAGGAGGTCTTCTGTACCCTAAATAAGCTTTTCCTATCATTCGCAACTCCTGATTTTGTTTTTTTCTGTTCACTCCAAACACGCGTTTTCCTTTCGTTTGAATGCGTATATTGTTGTCAACTTCGCCTGATGGAGACTGAACATCTTGATCATTACTATTGTGAGAACTGGAAATGGAAGTATGTGATACTAAATCTTCATGCTCACTTAAATGGAATTCTTCATCTTCGGACTCACTGTCGTGTTCGCTCGCAAAAATCGCTGATTGCGGGGCTCCTTCTTGATTTTTATCAACGCTTTTTGCTTGACACTTTTCTGACGTCGTGGTCGCTCGTAAGACTTTCATTGTGGTTATTTATAGAACTGATATCAAAGATTTGATATGGTTGCATCATGACAGAACTGGTGTGAGATTCTAGGTTTTGTTAGAGATCAAAAGGAATCTGTTGACCACTGGAATCTAAGCTCCGTGAATCCAATGTGTTTAAAAAACTATCATTCATATCAATATCGACTGGCAACTCTAGTATATTAAAATCCAAATTATTTTCGTTTTTGTTAAAGTCGATTTCAGATAAACTACTTGTGCTTTCTTTACTTATTTTTGTTGGCTTTTCTATGTTATGGCACATTTCAAGTTGTACAGAATTGCCTTGACCTTGGCGTCGTCTGCGTATTTCTTACTGATGGGGTGCTTGCTTTACACCCTGTATAGTCGTGTGGATTGTATAGGTTTCGTAGGTTAAGTGAGTACAACTTTTACAATAGTTAAATACTGATTTATTGATTATAAGCTACGGGTTTATAAACAACAATTTTTGATGATACACTATAAACAACAATTAAAACGTTTAATATGGGAATTGTTCCTGGTGACCCACATTGTCTGTCGTCGACCGGCAATCTGCTTAATCAACGTACTATTGTAACAATTAAATTTGTATACTGGGTGTTGTATGTCTAAGTGCTACTTAGACACAAGCATTCTTTTGCTTCTTGAACCCATTCTTTTACACTGAAATAACAGAAACAATTTCACGTAAGTCAAAAATCACGCAAATTGAGTACCACATAAGTTTAATTAGAAATAAAACATCTAAATTATGAAAACTTTAAAAGCATGTTTTTATATATTTAAAAATTTAAATTTACTTACGTTGCGCTATTTCCAGTGTAAGTAAAAAAATAGTGTGAATACCTCAAAAACGCTAATTTCGGACTTACGAGGTATTGAGTAGTCCTAGATGGTATGTTCATGGACACCCTAACCCGGGTCAAACGTTTATCTTAAAATCTCTGACGTAATTAAAAATTTAGGAATCTTGCGCAACGCGTTATTTAGGGCGTGGCCATTACTATCTGTCAAATGTCACCTGTCACCTGTCAAATTTCGCCTGTCACCTGCCATATTTCGCGAACCACGTGACTTAGGAAATTTAGCTCACGTGGATGAGATCTATCTTAAGGTCTTACACATGCGCTGAAAATATGACGTCTGTCACCTGTCAAATGTCATCTGTCACCTGGTATATTTCGCGAACCATGTGACTTAGAAAAGATAGCTTACGTAAGTTAGACCTATTTTAGATTATTACGCGGGCGTTGAAAAATAGCGCCTGTCAGCTGTCAAATGTCAAACGTCAAACGCCAAAACCATGTGACTTAGGAGCTGTTTGCGAGGATAAGCTCAGATCATACGTAAGCGCTAAAAAATGACGGTTATCAAATGTCAACCCGGTCGCTTGTCAAACGTCAAATGTCAAACCTAACATGTGGGACCCCACGCTTAAGCACCAGGCCTGGGGGCTTAAGCGTGGAGCGCAGAGCCTTATAAACAGGCATTAACATTTTATGTTAACAGCGCTGGAAGTTATAACTACCAACTTCGCGAACCACGTGACTTAGGAAATTTAGCTTACGTGGATGAGATATATCTTAATACATGCGCAAAAATAATGGCGTCTTTCAAATGTCATGTGTCACCTGTCATATGTCAAAAACCATGTGACTTAGGATCCGCTTACGTGTGCGAGGTCCTAAGGTCCTACGCAAGCGTTAAAAAAATGGCGGTTATCAAATGTCAAATGTCAACCCTGTCACTTGTCAAACGTCAAATGCCAAACCTGTCATGTTAGACATTGAGGCCCTGCTTTAATCACCAGGCCTGGGGCTTAAAAACAGAACGTAGAGCCTTAGCGCTATTAATCTGTATAATTTAAACAATAATTTTTAAATAATAAAACACATTGTATATATTAAATTAATTTATTAGCCACATTGTTACATTTAACATAAAATTACCATTATCTCTATGTACGGAAAAATATAATTTATAAATCTTTCTTACAGATCCTATTAACGGTAAATATCTAACAAGTTTGTCATGAATAATTAAACAGTAGGCACTGGTGTTTGCGGGAAAGTTTTCTTTTGTTTCAATCTTTAGTCTTACATGAATAATACCAGAATTTAATATTTCATTCTGTTTTGAACAATCAATTACAATTAGGGGCGCATACTTTTTAAAGTTTTTGGGAGTAAAAAGTGGTTCGTTTTCTTTCTCGTAGTAGCTCTCTTGAAATTTGAAATACATTTCATAAAGAGTAGCTATTAGTCCTCTTAAAATCTCCAAATTTAAATTATTATAAATAAATTCGGATAAAATTCTAAATTTAAATAAAGCTTTACATTTGATTTGTCGGATTTATCCTTTCGGGCTGTTTGAAACCCTAAAATCATCCATCTGGGTCTTTCCACCTGAACCGAAGTCTTTATATTCCAGGTAAGTTGTTTTCCAGTCGGAACTGATAGATGTTCTGTGAGTTCCCAGCTTCTAAAACCGATATCCAATTCGGTTCCATTTTCAATAAGTTTTAAAAGCTCTATCCGTTCGACACCAGAGACTGTAATATGTGGTAGTCTCCAAACAATCTTATCAATAGTAACTCCTACATTTTCTGCATCAGCCGTGTTAATAATAGCATTTATGTCAGAAGGGCTTCTTAACAACACCAATTCGTGCTTAACATTTATGAGTATTTTTGGAAAGTCTTCAGCAAATCCTAGTAGGGTTCTTAGCGGCACACAAACATTAAAACTTCCAGTGGTCGGGCCAATGATATCACAAGTAACATCGTCATCAATACTCCAACCAGCATTTTTATATTTATTTAATTCGTTAGCATTGTAAGAAATATATCCTTTCATGGTTGCTGCTATTCCAGGATATCTAATCGAGTCAATAACCTTTCCACCAATTTCAAGACGAATTTCTTCAAAAAGGTGACCAAAAAAATTGTTTACAAGTTTCGCCGTGTTTGAAACTGCTGCATCAGTTCCTTTTAAAAATATTATTATATATATATATATATATATATATATATATATATATATATATATATATATATATATATATATATATATATATATAGTATATAGTATATATAAGAAACTCTTTATTTTCTGCTTTTAGGCTCTTTTAGTTTTTAACAATTGTTTAAAATTAGCAATTTTCTTGGTGTTATATTTAATAACCATACTACGTCTGCTCTGTACAGTAGTTTGTAATATACTGATACACACGACACAATAGATTACCTATATAGCTTTTCTTAAATGCATTCTTACAGTAATAACTTCTCCTCTAAGACCAGTTTCAATACAATGTTGTCCATAACTCTAGTATATACCGGCATATAAATCACATTTCGAGGAATTTCTATTATTTTAAAACCAGCCGGTACTGATGGTGAAAATTCATGTATTGTATGAACAGGGGCGTATCTAGGAAAAAATTCTGGGGGGGCACACGTACTCCCAAAAAATGAAGGGAACTTCGGCTTGTTTTGTTAATAAAATAGTAGTTTTACAAAAAAAAACAATGCACGATGTAAAAAGTTGTGTTAAAACTATTTACAATAAACTGTAATATATCATTACCAGTCCAACTAGAAATCATAGGATGTATAAATCAAAGAACTGCTGAGTTAAATGTATTTTATTACAAAAAAGTGACAGAAAAATAAAAAAAAACAGTAGTACAATTAATTTACGGGGAACACTAAATTAGAAAAAATAAAATTTAAATGTTTATATTTAGCCTTCTTTAGCTTGAGCCATATCGTTTAATACCTCGTCGGGGGAAACTATAATATCAGGCTGGATATTCAATAGTGCTAGGCCGTTAAGACGATTAGAACCTGCCGTACTTCTTAAATAAGTTAGCAGCCTACGGAGGGTAGAGAAAGATCTTTCGTTTGTGCAACTTGTCCCGGAAGAGTGACAAAAATTTTTAAAAGTTTCTTGATATTTGGGGGAAAATTTTTTCGTTGCAGGAAACATACGCATCGATGGCATTTTTGAAAACATTATCTGAAAGTTTCCTTTGCCATAATTTTACTTCAGCTACTAGAATTGCATCACTGTTTTCAAAAATAAATTCATTTTCTATGTAGAACTTGACCAGTTTCAAAAATTCATTTTCAACATTACTGCTCTGTCTTAAAAAAACAATTCACAAAAGATTCAATAATATTTTTATGATTTGTAAACCTTTCTTGAAGGGTTACTATATAATAATCCAAATAAGGTAGAAAAATATTAATTTTGAAATAATCCCTTGCATTATTTGCCCTTATGTTAGCTCGCGGACTTGTCTTCTACTGTACGAGGCATTGAAATATCGACTTCCTCGCCAAATACTTCCCTAGCAACACTTTTAGCTTTGTTAAAGAGCTTACCAAATTCTTCGTCAGAGGTTTCCCTCAACACCTTTAGTTCGGCAACAACATTTTCTGTCAGATTAATTGCCTCGCATAAATCTATATTAGGCGACTGCAATAACTTGCATAGAGGTAGGTATAACTGAAACAATTTCTCTACAATAAACAGTTTTAAAAGAAAAGCTGGATTAGAAATTGAGTCGAAAAGTGTGCGAGCTTCACTGGCACTTACTGCATCCTTCCATTGAGCGATTTCCTCCAACGAATGGATTAGTGCCCGATACAGCTCTACAAAACAGACACTGACTCATGCTTTTCTACCCATCGAGTAGGGCACATCTGCTTTAGTTTTGTCCGTTTTACTTGTTCTTCCTGATCAATATATTTTGTGAGTACTGCCTGTCTCTTAGAGTGTTCATAAAACAACACTTTTCAATTATTCCTAGAGTATTTCTTATCATCAACAATTTCACATGAGTTTGAAACCGCTAGATTCAGGGAATGACTTGCACAATGTACATAAATGGCAGCAGGGTATAGTTCCTTGATTCTGGCTTTACACTCGGATATTTTCCTGCCATAGATCCGCCCCATCATATCCTGACCGCACATATATTTCAATTCAACTCCTGCTGATGCTAGGAAGGAAATTATGTTTTGTGAAATGTTTGATGCAGATGCATTTTCTATTGGGATAAACTGAATAAAATGTTCAATAAGAATATTTTCTTTAACATATCTAACACAAACAGATAATTGTTCTGTATTAGAAACATCAGCAGTCTCATCTGCAAGCAACGCGAAAGCTTTGGCTTCGTTGACTTCTTTGACTATCTTTTTTAAAATGATATGATTACAGGATTCTATAATTTCATTTTGTATGATTGGGCTTAAATAAGTTGCATTATTACCTGCGGTATCAAGATGATTTCTCAAAGATTCGTCACCCGAATCTATTCTAAATAATAACAATTTTTAAAGAGCCCTATGCCTTTTTTCTGTTGCTGTTCTTCAAAAGTTTCGTTAACATTTAGTCTACCAGAATCCCTGTGTCCACGTAATGGTAAATTGTTTTGACCACAAAAAATTATAGTTTTTATTATTGGTGTCAACTTTTTTTCGATTTTCGAGAGATTGCAAGTAAGCTTCCTGATTTAATATATTTTCTATTGAACGACCGGGATTTTCCAAAACAGCTTTTAAATTATCTGCAACGAATATTGAATTTTTATGATATAAAGTATTTTGGTGGTTTTCAAATTTTTTCTATCCCATTCTTCCAATTTCTAAACGGTTCTGTACATAAAACGCCTACGAGTTGACTGCCTGTGTGGCCCACAAGTTTCTTGGCAAAAGGACACAGTATTTGCATGCACTCCATCATCAATGTTGGAATAGGAGAGCCAGAAGTATTTCTGAAACCAAGCAGGATTGAACTTCCGCTTTTTGTTTCCGATCTGCGTTAACGGAAATTGAAATTCTATAGGTGGTGTCCATAAGTTTTCCAGGATTTCAATTTTTCTCCTATCTTCTAAGAAATTCTTGCCCACAAAATTGCCAATGTCGTTGGCGTTAATGTAAACATCGCCTAACACATTTGGTTTTATTGGTGTTGCTTCCTGTAACAAAACAAAACAAGTAGTTTTAAATATGATCAAGATTTAAAGTGGGATAAAGGCGATATATTATGTGTTATGTGCGTCCTTCCTTGCTGATTAGCTCCCAAAAATCTAAGTGTCTAGATGTCCATATAACAAGTATAACAACAAAACAAACTTACCATATTGACATCTGTAGAAGTAGAAACATCTAGCGATTCTTTGTGGGTCATTATTTTCAAATACCTCGGTTTTGCATTTAATTTCCTTGTCTTGCTGAGTACTCGATTGTGTCTCATCTGTGTTCTTATCAGGCTTAAGCTTTAAGCCATGTAAATAAAGACTGAGTCTTCATTTTTTTTTTAGGTGGCAGTTTCTCTTCCATCATCTAAAAATATAGGTGTACCCAATTAAATATATTCTGCCATACTTAATAAGCCAGTCTACTTTAACACAGGAAAGCATAACTCTTTCTGTCTGCATGCTTTAAGAGATAATAATCAGCAAAACTGGACTAAGTCCTAAAATTGTGCGTATTTTTCAAGATGCTCTGGCGGCAAAAATCTTTGTTAGCAAAATTCTATCCTAATTATTGCATCTATTTTCTACTATTTAACTGTGTATAACTATGTATAATGCAAAGCTATAAAATGACTGCACTACAATAAATTTAAAATATCTTATACTTACGTGAACTCACGAACTCAACTCAATTAAAATGCTATCACAACCTTTAATAGGTAAAACCCTGGGGCAAAACCAAATTTTGAAGTCACAAATGCGTCCTTGCTGCTAAAAGCATTTAAACACGGGAACAGCCTGTCCGTACTACCGGACAATTATCTTACCGGACAGAAGACCCAATGTTGCCAGATGAAGTGCACAGAAAATCGTGAAACTCGGGTTCCAAAAATCGTGTAAATTAGAAACAGCGTTAATATTACTTTAAAATAATAAAAAAAACCAAGTAATAAAAACGGAAGACACTAACACATCTTATTTATTTTAATAAATAAAACATCATATTCTTCTTTCAAAACAACAATTAAAATAAATACAGAACATATCTTATTATATTACGAAGACTCAGAATCACTTGAGTCTTCGTCTAAATACAATAACTTACTATGCCAATTTTTTTAATCATCTTTTTATTTAAATTAAAATCATGACATGTTTTATTTTCCATAAAACTTTTTGTGTACAAAATAGCTTCTATTGTTTTTGTTTTAAATTTATTGCGAAACTGTTTTTTAATTAGGTTGATTTGAGAGAATACCCTTTCTACAGCAGCACTCGAATGAGGCAAACAAAGAACTTCAAAAACAAATTTAGTTAAAATTGTAAATTTTGGTGAAACTCCTATTTTCACATAGGCAATATCCTTCCAAAATGTTGAAATATCATTTTGAATGGCTCTAGAGGATAATTTTTTAATAAACGCCATTCATTATCCAGATCCTGCATTTCTTTAGGATGAACTAAATTTGAAAAAACGATGCTATCTATGTCAGAAATTGTTTTTCTTCTTTGGATTTCACACACATGGGATCCAAAAATTTAAATTTCTCGATGACTGAGTGGCGAAGTCGATAATTATTTTATTAATAAACTTGAAAATTGAAGATTTAATGAAAATTGATTCTTTTCGTGAAAAATCGTAAGATTTGGTACTTCATTCATGTAATCGTGTAAAAAGGACTGAAATCGTGTAATTACACGATTAATCGTGTAATCTGACAACACTGACAAGACCGATGACGCGTGAAGCAACTTGTGACTTGTCCTTCTCTTCTCCATTGCATCGGATCTTCTCGTGAATCCCGATCTCATTAGCCGAGCGGCAGACCTTCTATATGGACATCAGGCCGTATTTTTAATAGAATTTTATTTCTATTTGCAGAATACTCAGTAAAATACATATAATTTAAAATATGTATATACAGCTAGGTTAACCTTAGAGCTCTGGGGGGGGCACGTGCCCGAGTGCCCCCCCCCTGGATACGCCCCTGTGTATGAACAAGCTTATTATTGTAAAAAGCCCCTTTAACAACATTACACTCGATTTTAATCACATTAATTTTTAAAATATTTACAGGGGTTTGATACATGTTTAATCTTGGGTTGTAGCAAAATATTATGAAATCCTAACAACTTTCCAATAGAATTTTCCTTAGTAAAGTCAACTGTATGAGAACATTCAAGCTCACACTTGAGCGTATTAACATTACCCTTTAGACTTAGGGTACAATTAAATTTCTTGTTGCTTTCATTTTTGTCACGAATTGCTTGCTGTAGATAATCATTTATTGCAGTTATTTCTAACGATCCAGTGGGGATTTTCAAAGTAATATAACCAACATAAAATTTATTCTTGGTTTTATTAATATTGGGAATAGCATTAAAAGTTTCTAAACTAATTAGACCAAGTTCATACTGGCTAGTTTCATCCCTCAGATCAAGAGGGGGAGTATAATTAGCTTTTAAAATTGAACTGTTACCACTTAAACTAAAGGTATGCATGATGGCTCGATTAATACTGAAGATATTTTCTGTATTTATATGTATTTATAAGGCTTCAAATATAGACCTAGACCACCCTTGTAAGGCCCTAAATATAAACAGTTTCCAGTTTTCCCAAGAGCTATGGATTTCATTGTTTCGTTATGTCGCTGAGACTCCTTCAACTTGGCTGCAGCATTCCTAGCATTGTTTACTGCATTTATTATCCCCGCAGTTCCTTCGCTAAGAGCGCCAATTGCGCTTAAACCGGCAAAAAGTGGTACTAAAAATAGCAGAAAACCTCCGATTTTGGGGAGAGGCACAATGCCTGTAGGTTGAACTTTTTCCACACCAAAATGCTTTTAAAGCTACTTCAGCAGCTGATGTGAGGTCCTCTAGCTTTTTAGCATACAGTGCATCCCTCGCTTTGTGAAAAGCAGTCATAAAAGGAATACCTTTGCCTCTTCGAGCAGTGATTTTCTTGTTTGATTTCATTTTAAACTTCTGCATGACTGCACAGTACAAACTCTTTAGTAATACTGACTGTTATATAAGAATATTAACGAATAAATACATACCTCTCTATACTCTGCAGTCATTGTACAGGGTGTCCAGTTTTCGTGTGTTTTCATATACCAACTCCCTTACTATAAAAGATAGAAAGATGGGGTTTGCGGCTTACTGTCCTATTTTTTTATGAAACTTTCATTGCCGCAAACGAAATTTTCATAGCCCCCTTAGTTTCTGACATACAGGGCGATTTTGAAAATTTGTCATTTTTGACCGTCCCCTGTATCTCGATTATTTGGTAACTTTTCAATAAAGTGAAAATGGATTGTTATAGAGTTTTTTACGTAGAATTTAGTGGCGTAGGTAGTTTTTTCTAAAAGTTTTGTTTTTGAGTTACGACCCAAACTTATGTTTTTTAAATGGGACACCCTATATATTATTTTTTTATCTTATTCCCCTTTCACAGGCTTTTCAAAAATATATAATAGTCCATATTTATTTCTTTTAAAAAAGGAAAATTTTAACATTTTTTGTAAAATTTATCATTTTTCGTATAGAAGGCTATGCCCGCAAATCAAAACAAAATTAACAACGTCATTTTTATTATAACAACTCTATATTAATACATAATAACTAAGCAACATTAAAAGAAAATAACATATTAATTTATTTTTATTTATTTAAATTACAAAAATTGCTCGAATTGGGCTCCGTTGTGTTCCAAACACTTTCGACATACTTTTTCAATTTTTCGCAATCCATTTAATAAAGTAATTGGCCTACCCTGCAAAAGCCTAAACGCTTGATGTGTAGCTTCTCGAAGTTGATCAATATTGTGGTATTGTCTCATATATATCTGATTTGTCATATACCCCCATAAAAAAATCCAACACAGAAAGATCTGGGGATCTTGGGGGCCACCTGATAGGTTCATTCGTACCAATCCATTTATCTGGAAATGTTGTTTCTAAATATTCTCTCACTGTTTGAGCATTGTGACTCGGAGCGCCATCTTGCTGGTAATAAATATTATTTAAATCGGCCAAAGGAACATCCTCTAATATTTCCATTAGTGCATCTCGCATTATTTCTAGGTGTCTATTTCCGGTTAGCGTTCCTTCATAGATAAAATACTCAATTTTAGTGCCAAAAATGAAGCATGACACGCTAAATCCAAACCGACCTTGACGTTCTCGAGGAAATATTACATATTGGTTCGTTTGGGACCAGTACCTTGAGTTGTTTCGGTATAGAATACCAGAACTGGTAAAATAAGTCTCGTCTGACCACACCACCTTTCTTTCAAAATTTGCATTTTCCTGCAACATTTGTAGGTACCAATTGCAAAAAACTACCCTACGTTCTGCATCACCGGGATGCAAATGCTGGACGAGATGGTATTTGTATGGTCTAAACTTATGTTTTTTTAGTATTAACTGAGTTTTTGATTTTTAACCCCAACCATATCATATATTTTTCTGCATGATATGGTTGGTTGTACCCAACAGAAGCCAAAACATTTATTTCATTTTCTTCCTTGTTTTCCTTGTTGTAAAAATTAGGCCTTAGTTTTTAAAAGATCCGTGTTCAATGAGATTGGCTTTGATTTTATGACATATTCTTTTATCAGGTTGATGTCTTTCTGGATACCTACGAAATAATTAGATATGTAACAAAAAGCTAGATAATAATAATGATTAAAACTTTTATATTTATTATGAATATTAATGTTACATATAAATTTTTTTGTTAATGCTGAATATTAGCAATGTCAAAATCTATTCAAATCATCAGATATGCTCACATTATAATAAAAAAACATCCTATAATATATCATTGTTGAGAAGGCTACTTCTTAACCTATAGGTATATAATATACTATTAAACCTTACCGATTAAAATAAAGCTCCGAGGCTGCGTTGGCGTCTTCATTAGCTTGGATAAAACAAACATACATATCGTGTTTTTCATAATTCTCATATCTATTATTTTGTGCCATGAGGAACAATTTTTCACAAAAATAATAAAGTAAACTCCCACATAACAAAAACCCAAATCAAACAAATAACAGTAATATTTGACAACAATAACAATCCATAATGGGGCATTTACAGAATTTTGTTTTTGTCATGGCTATCCGTGATTGACCATCGGAAAATGATAAATTTTACAAAAAATGTTAAAATTTTCCTTTTTTAAAAGAAGTAAATATGGACTATTATATATTTTGAAAGGCCTGTGAAAGGGGGAATAAGATAAAAAAATAATATATAGGGTGTCCCATTTAAAAAAACATAAGTTTGGGTCGTAACTCAAAAACAAAACTTTTTAGAAAAAAACTACCTACGCCACTGAATTCTACGTAAAAAACTCTATAACAATCCATTTTCACTTTATTGAAAAGTTACCAAATAATCGAGATACAGGGGACCGTCAAAAATGACAAATTTTCAAAATCGCCCTGTATGTCAGAAACTAAGGGGGCTATGAAAATTTCGTTTGCGGCAATGAAAGTTTCATAAAAAAATAGGACAGTAAGCCGCAAACCCCATCTTTCTATCTTTTATAGTAAGGGAGCTGGTATATGAAAACACACGAAAACTGGACACCCTGTACATCAACCAGTCATTACGATAACACGCATCTAAGAGGCTACTTCGAGAAAAAGGGATCCTTGGTTAATAAAAATTCAGTTATTTGAAAAACGGTACCGTAATTAGAAAAACAGTGCCGTTATTTAAAAAACGGTATTGTTATTTGAAAATACAGTGCCGTTATTAGAAATACAGTGCCGTTATTAGAAAAACGGTGCCGTTATTTGAAAATACAGTGCCGTTATTAGAAAAACGGTGCCGTTATTAGAAATACAGTGCCGTTATTTGAAAATACAGTGTCGCTATTTGAATAACGGTACCGTTATTTGGAAATACAGTGCCGTTATTAGAAAAACGGTGCCGTTATTTGGAAATACAGTGCCGTTATTAGAAAAACAGTGCCGTTATTTGAAAATACAGTGCCGTTATTAGAAAAACGGTGCCGTTATTGAAAAATACAGTGCCGTTATTAGAAAAACGGTGACGTTATTAGAAATACAGTGGCGTTATTTGAAAATACGGTGCCGTTATTTGGAAATACAGTGCCGTTTTTGGAAATACAGTCCCGTTATTTGGGGGATAAGGGGTAGAGAGTCTGTTGCTGAAAATAATAGGGATATTTTATTAAAACCTAGACCTTGATAATTTAAAACATGAGTTCCAAAAAGATTGATAAAGACATTCAGCGTCGAATAATGGAAGCAACCGAAAGTATTAGAAAAAATATTTGGATTTAAAGGGGAAAGGGGTGAGCAAACCGAGGTACAATTTGAAGAATATCAGAACTCCGGTGATCAGCGACCAGAAAAGAAGCGGAGTTTGCAAGCAGATCCAAACATTCTTCAACTCCTTGATGAACATTCGCGCAATGTAAAAAGACTATCTGATTCTCTGAAAGCTGGTCGTTATGAAAATGCTCTTACATTGGAGAATACATATAGATCTTTGGCAAAACTAATATTCGAGTCCATACAGTATGGTAAACAATCTACACCATTTACACCCAAGTCTGTAAAAAGACGGCAAAGTGAAAACACCTCTCCGGCAGTAATAAAAAAAATCACGATTCCCACTGGTCCTGTTCAAAAACATGACGAGCTAGCTGCTTAAGAAGAGGAAGAATATAACGATAATCCAATTGATGCCGAGATACAAAAAAACAGTTCACCAATGGCTCAGAATATAAACGGTGGCGAGGAAGCTGATTTAAACAGAAATATGTATGAACATAACCCTGAAGAAAGTTACTTTGACGACGAGTTTAGAGTCAATCCTCAATTTACTCCTGTTCAAATGGATGGTATTGCGAAAGAATCCTTTAGGGAATATCTAGATCAGTATGATCCACTACCGAGAGAATATGTGAACGATTTATAACTGATACGGAAAACGAGTACGATCGCACATATTTAAAACGTGATTTAACCACCGATCATCTAACTTTTGTTGATTCTTAGCTTGAATTTAACGGACCGAATATTTATATTAAAGGAGAAAAATTTACTGAAACTCCTGGACTATATGAACTTTTGTTTAAGACCAATCCATTAAAAAACAAATTGACAGCACTGGATGAGCGAACCTTTGCAAAAATTGTTTTACTAACAAATGCTAGCAAGAGAAATTTTAATGAAAAGGAACAACATGTAGGAAACTCGAACGTATAAAAGAGAAAATGCAAGAAAGCAGAGAGAACGTGACAAGCAATTACGAATTACACGTGCACAACAGCCTCAGGGTTATGGCCTACCAATCGATAGTCAGTCTGGTTTCTTACATCTAACTGATTACAAAACATTTTCCAATAATAAAATTGACTACGATTTACTGGGATGATCCAAATGAGCTTGTGGATAGATTAAAATTGTTAATGGCAAGTAAGGTAGCTGGTAATAACTCCCATAAAATCGAGATTATAGGTATTCTTGAAGAGTTAAGAGAAGCTGGTATCATTGAATAAACTGATTAGACATAGTAACACAGTATCATTTCTACGATGACTCTCGACAAATTCGGACGTAATTTAACACATCCCTATCATCTAGCAAAAAAGCTTAAAAAAATGATTTAAAAGATATTCCTGAAAAGACTTTGTATGGTTACATGAATATAATGTTGACTTGCGAAAAGGGTTCACCAAGGTATCTTTTTATAAATGGTTTAAAATATGACTATTTTATGTTTCCTATTAAGATTGAAATAATGGAATATGTTAACATTGACTCACCTGTAAAAACTTTTATTAACAAAAAAGAATATAAAGTACCAAGCGATTTTCTGCAGCAAGAGTTAAAATTTGATGATAAAATTACGTTTTTAGGAGATAAACTTAAATCACATACTAAAATATCTGTTGAGTTTGTAATTAAATATCCTATTTCATAGGTTTGGTATATAAAACATCTTTGTAATTTTAGGTTAAGTATAGTTAGTAGAAAGTAATAGTTCTGTATAATAGTGTAACATTGTAATTTTATGTTAAATGTAACAATTTGGCTTAAATAAATTAATTTAATATATACAATGTGTTTTATTATTCAAAAATTATGGTTTAAATTATACGAGATTAATAGCGCTAAGGCTCTACGTTCTGTTTTTAAGCCCCAGGCCTGGTGATTAAGAGCAGGGCCTCAATGTCTAACGTGACAGGTTTGGCATTTGACGTTTGACAAGTGATAGGGTTGACATTTGATATTTGATAACCGCCATTTTTTTAACGCTTGCATATGACCTTAGGTCCTCGCACACGTAAGCAGATCCTAAGTCACATGGTTTTTGACATATGACAGGTGACATTATAACATGTTGCTTTGATTTCCCGCCTTTCGGCTTCAATCTACAAAAACTCCTCTATCCAGCAGAAACCACTCTCAAAGGAACCCTACTAACCTCCACGTCTCCTCGCCTTCCCACTCTACCTTCCGCAAGCAGAAGATCGAGAGGGCCGACGGAAATCCGCGGAGAAAGAAGACCCACCTATTTTATCCTTATTTAGCCTTATTACATTACTAATATTAACAATTTCAATTAAGTTACTAACAAAACGTATTAACTCTATATGTACGTCCACTCTGTACTTTTATTCAACTACTCCCTATACTTATCTAATGTGATTCGGGGGTTAATCCGAGTGCAATTACATATCATCGTCATCAATAACCCTGTCTCCCCACCAGTTTAGCAGCCCTATTTCAACTTTCTTACCGCGTCCTTCATTATCACTCATTTGCATTTCTAACGTACCCCTTTCATTCAATAATTTCTCTCTTGCTTCTTTCCTGCTCGTTCTCATACATTCATGCTTTACGTGCCACACACTCTCACTTTCGCCCACTCCACACTCACATTTATCCCTTTCATGGTCTAACCCGTATCCTCCTAATTTAAATCTTGAGAGGTAGCTTTTCAAGTTACCATGACCTGTTAAAAGTTGCATACCCTTTTTGTTTATTTCTAAACGATCCTTCCCCACTCTGTCACACATTTGATAAGCCACCCTTCCCTTTCCACTACTGTCCCATTTACCCTGCCATCTTCTCATTATCCATGCGTTTCTTTCTTTCCTTCTCTTTGCCTTGTTGTCTCTCTTTATCCTGCATTCTTCCACATTCTCACTATTACAGGCTTCCCCCGCCTCATTATGAGCCCTTATATTACCTACGGTTTTCCCGCCCTCCTATCAATATTTGTTGTTTCTCTTAGTCCCTTTGAATCTCCAGTACTGTCCAAGATTCAACCTTTCTTTTGTTAATCTTAGCGTGGGCTATTCTAGAATCCGTGTATATGGTTATGCTTAATCCCTCCTTGATGCTTCAAGCTTTCCTCGAGCCCCCATTTTATGGCCTCCAATTCAGATTCATTAATATCCATATCGTCCTCTATCCTTTTGTTCTTGGTGGTCCATAAACCTAGCTCATGTTTTGCCAATCCCAATCCCGTTCTCCCATTTCTGTTAGAGGCATCTACATATATCCTTATTGCCTGGTTATGATCGTCTTTTAGTTTTTTTGTAATTTCCTCCATCTGGGAGTGAGTCATCCACTCTCCACTATTAACTTTTTCTGTTGGCTTCATCTGTGACTTATAGCTATATCTCCCCATTGCCTCTAATTCTAATGGTGCCGTACCTGTGATGACTTGTAGGGTTTCAGTTGCTGTTGTCCTGTACGCTTTAACTATCCCTAGCATCCACGGTCTTTGGATTGCATTGAGCTGTCTAATAATTCTACTATCTTCTGATTTTTTACCCCACACTTCAGCTCCATATAATATTGCCGGCTTTATTACGCGTTCATATATAAGTTTGGTCGCTCCTTTCGTGTTTCCCGCTCTTCTTTTAATCAATCCCCTTATTTTATTAGCCTTTTCAGCTACCCTTATCCTGACCTGCTTAACGTGGTCCAGGTACAGTTCCTTTTTATCGATGACAATGCCAAGATATTTCAAAGTTTCTTTTATTTTAACCTTTACGTCATTAATCTTGATTACAGGCTCGCGTATCGTGCCTTTGGCTGGAATGAACATTGCCTCAGTTTTTGACTCATTGTATTTTAAAAAGTTTCGTCCCTCCCATCTCTTGCATGCTTTCCAAACCCTTTTCCACGTTTTCTCTATATCCTTAACCGATGTTCCCTTGATTATCAATAAGTTGGTCGTCCGCGTAGGCCTGCGTTCTCACCTTCTCATGTCTTATTTCATATCCCGGTACAATGTCTTTATTCGCCTCCAGGTCCAAAGCCACATTCAACTCTTTCATTTCCTCAAACCAATCCTCCATTACTAAGAGCCACAAAGTCGGTCCCAGGCTCGACCCTTGCGGACACCCTCTGACTACGTCCCGTTTAATTCCACCTGACCCAACCCTTCTATCTTGTAGGAAGGCGAGGCATGCTCTAGTCAGATTTCTGCCTACTCCCCTCCTATTCATTTCCATGTCGATCGATTTATCAGTTGCCATGTTGAAAGCATTAGAGAGGTCCAGTGCTACCACCAGTTGATGTTTTCCGCCAATCTTATTGGTTCTGATGTTATCCGTGAGTTCTTGAATTGCGTCGACGGTTCCCATATTTTCCCTGAACCCGAATTGCCTTAAGTTGAAGAATTTTCCTTTTTCGTATTGTGCCTTAAGTCTTTGGTTGATCATTTTGTTGTAGAGTTTTCCCTGCGCCGGGAGCAGGCTGATCGGCCTGTGCCCCTTTCCCCCAGGTTTCGGTACCCAGACCAGATCAGCCTATTTCCAACATTTAGGGAAAATCCTCTTCTCCAACATTCGTTATAGATGGTCTTTAATAGGTTTTTTGCTCCGTTCCAAATGTGCAGCTGTGCCTCATTCGGGATTCGGTCAGACGCCGTTGCTTTTTTCCTCTTGAAGGTTAAAATCGTTTCTTCTATCTCTCTATCCGTAAACGTCTCTTCGTCCGGTATTGTGTCCTCTGTCTGGTAAGTTTTCTTTTGTCTCTTGTATGTCATGTAGTCCCTTAACTCGTTTTTTGTATCCCGGGTGGTGTTTACTTATTAAATATCTATATTTTTCGTCTTTGTCCGTAATTATGTGTCCGTTTTCTGTTTCAACGCTAATCTCTCCTTTTTCTATTTCCTTATTACCCATAAACTTCCATACCCTTTCCCACGGCTCCTCTTCTGCTAATTCCTCGATCTCTCTCCTGATTGCCTCCTGTTTCTTATCCCCAACCATTTTGTTAAATTTTCTTTTCGCCTCCTTGTAATGTGCCTTTTTCTCTTCTCTAACCTCTGTATTCCTTTGTTTCTGCCAGCTCCTCCTTATTCTCCTTATTGCCTTCCTCGCATGAGTCAGCTCTATGTCCCACCACTGACAGTCCTCCCTGACTGATATGACTTTTCTTTTGATGCATTTGGAACACACTTTCTTACAATAATTTTGAAAATCCTCGACGAAGACCTCAAATTCTGTATCTGTTAGCCTCTCCACATTTTCCTTATTATCATGTGTGAACTGGCTTATTCTGGTCTCGAATTTGCTCCAGTCTGTAGCGGCAAAGTCGTACATCGCTCTTTCTTTTACCTTTTTACCTTTTCCTTCCATAATCATTGTTATATATCTGTGGTCACTGAGTGTCTCTTCCTCTTCAACCTTCCACCCCCTTACTATCACATTCTTGCATACTGTTAGGTCCACCCAACTATTGCCTCGCGTACTACTGTATGTAGACAACTGACCTGCATCATTCACACACTCTAAATTATTCGATGCCATCCACTCTTCCACAACTCTTCCTCTCTCATCCGTGTCCATTCCTCCCCATAATGGGCTTTTGCATTAAAGTCCCCCAATTACCATCTTCTTCCACACACTAACATCTTCCATTCCCACTTCAGTGACCCTATTAATATCAGTGCCTCCTGGCTCCTGATATACGCTAACAATGACTATTTCCTCTTTTGTAAATATGGTCGTGACATTATTTGTGCATACTCGGTCTATTTGTATGGCCTCCATTCCCTTTTTCGTCCATATAATCGCTTTACTGTCTTTCCTCCCATACTTTTTGTACCCCGTCCACTCGGTTTCCCATCTATAGGGTTCCTGAATCAGTATTATGTCATAGTTTTCCATTTCTACATATCGTCTCATTAAGTTTGTTGTGTTCTTTCCCCTTCCTATGTTTATTTGTAATACTTTCAGGCCCTCCATTATACCGTATAGTTTATGGTTCTCTTGTGCTGCTCCACTTTTCTTTCATAGACTGGGCATCTCTGGTCCCTTGCCCCATGATTCCTTAGTTTAAAACCTACCTGTTCACAATTCGGACAGTTCATTTCTCTCGCTGTACAGTCCCACCAGTCATGATCTCCACCGCATCTTTCGCATCTCTTCTTTGCCTCTTTGCAATATTTCATTACGTGTCCATATCTGGAGCACCTGAAACATATCGCAATGTCCAGGTACTCCTCGACGTATCGCATTACAAAGTCTAGGTTGATTTTCCCAAGGTGCATGATTTTTTGAACATTATAATAGGTGCCCTTATGACTACATTTTCTTTAAACTTTGATCTGCAGTTCCTTCTTGCTACTATTTTAAAGTCATCTAGCTTAATTCCCTCCTTTTCCGCCAATTCCCTTATGTCCTTGTTTTCATACCAAAGGCCTTCCTGTATTTCTGTATCTGTCATAACCTTTTCAACTCCCGTGATCATAAATAATGGGTCGCTTACCTTTGTCTCTTTTGTTTGTAAGTTTGGTTCTGTTAACAGGAGCGAACATATTTCCTCTTTCTTATTGTCGTTCTCAAACGCCATTACTACATCTTCGCTGGGCAACTGGTTCCAGTGTTTAATTCCACCTACTACCCCTGCTTTCTTTAGTGTATTTCTTACTAACGTAGCTGTCGATGTCCTTGTCGACGTTCTTTTTCCTTCTGTATTATTTTACCTCCTTATTGGGCTTGATTTCCGGCGTCCTCCATCCTTGTTGTGGCCCTTGCTGTGTAGTATCCCCCTTGGCTTTTATCGTTCTGCCTGTAGCTGTTAACTCTGCGTAAGTTTTTTTTGTTCTTGACGCTCTTTTCCTTTTACTACTCACTTGCCAGTCCCTGTCTGTGTCTTCGGTCGTCGCACCTCTTTCCGTCTCAGTTTCGACATCATTTGTGTCTGTGTCTACTGTCAGCTCGCGTGTTTTCCTTTCAGTAGGTACCCTCCCATTCATACAGTCTTCCGCTACCAGCCCGCGCGTTTTCTTTCTCATTTGTACCCCCTCATTCATACACTCTTTCGCTCATCCTCGCCAGTTCTTCCTTCACATCATTGATACTTTTTTTGTAATCCTTTCTTTCCTTCATGAACTCTCGGTAATCATTCGCTCTTTTCATTTCGTATTGCAACCTTATTTTTAATTCCGTATTCTCTTTTATTATTTTCAAGACCTCGTCTTGTACCAGTTTGACGCTATTAGATATTTTGAAACCCTGTTCCATGTTGAAGTACACTTTCCCGTTCCTAACCTGCGTTGACGCCTCTGAAATTGCACCCAAATTATCCTTTATTATGTTTAAGCTATTGTTAGAGTTCCACCCAGTACCCCATATGGCTCCCTCATTCACGTCCAGATTACTTTTCCCAGGTCCCTTGTCGCTTAGACTTCGTCTATATGTGCTTTCTTCTTTTCTTTTTTCCTCTTCTTCCAGCTTCCTTTGTGTTTCTAGCGCAATTTCCTTATCCCTCTGTTCTTGCCTCCTCCTTCTTTCTTCTTCCTGTTTTTGTTTCTTCTCTAATTCCCTGGCATATTCTTGGTCTTCCTGTTCTTTCCTTTCCTTCTCTTCCCTTATTCTTATCTTTTGTTCTAGTCTATCCTTAAGTTCTTCCTTCTTTTTGTTTATCTTTGTTTTTTCTTCCTCTGATGCCTTCTCGGTCTCCCTCTCCAACGTCTGTAACTGTTTCCTGATCTCCATTTCATCCAATGACACTTCCAGATAAGTTGCTAATTCCTGGTCTGCTTGCTTCATATTGGCAAACAGATTCCTCGCTCTCGTACTGAGTCGCACCTGGCTTTCTGGCGGTGTTCTACTCAAGGATGGTCTTTTCGGTATCTCCATTGTGCTATTCAAGGTCTCGATTTCTTCGTCCGTCATTGTTGTAAATCCCCTCTTTCTATTATCCATTTTGTTTCTCTAATACTCGTGTAAATTGTGTAATTTAGTTTCATACGATTCACCAATTTTTTTAATTTTATATAAGTGTCCCCGCACTATTTAAATTTAATTCCGTTACACCTTTGTAAGTCAATTAGTGTGTTCTTTCCGAATTCGTGTTCACATACACCCCGTTTCATTTAACTTTTCCAAGTTCCCTGATTTTCTCGGAAATTTTCCCCTATTAGGGCGCGCTTTTTATCACGTGGGTTGATGCTACGGATTGTCCTGATCACTATAGTTTTTAAATCGTGTTTGTATCTATATTATTTCTTGAGTTATTGGCAAGTTAAATTTCGCATACTTGCTTTGTATATGATGCACCACTTTTTAATTTTTTTGAAGTGTCCCCGCACTATTTAGGACTACTTTCGGTATGCCTTTATAATTTACTCAATGTGCTCTTTCCTAATTTAAGTTCAAAAACACCCCGTTCCATTTAACTTTCCCGCTTTTCTAAATTTTCCCGGGAATTTTCCTGTATTAAGATGCACTTTTTCCCGCGTAAAATGATTCTACAGCGTGTCCCATTCACACTAGTTTTTAAATCACGTCTGTATCTATAATAGTTCTCGAGTTATCGTCGATTAAAGTTTCACACACCTGCTATCTACTTCTGTGCTCCTGATACCTGGAAAATGGTCTTTCGCCAATATTTTCCCGAGTATTGGAGGGAAAGCCGGGAAATTTTCAGGCAATGTTCCCAACCCCCTAACGCACCCACAAACCGCTTTCAGTCCCGGTATTCCCACTTTTCATTCCCGACACCTATACTCATTCGAAATTTTACTAAGTCCCGACTTTTGGTGCTGTCAACGTTATTTGGCACGTTATTTGACAAATTCCTCCGTAACCCCTTTTTTAGTGTTTCTAAGTTTTTTTAATGGTTTGTATAGCACTACACATTCCAATGGTCTGCTTATCAGTGTTTACCACTTGCAATTCCTGATATTTTTGCAGTTTTGAGAAAAAGTTGTCTCTCTCGCACTCACAAGCTTGTTTAAATTTAATAATAGTCCTAATTCTATTTCCCGCTTTTTCTTAGCGTCTATCAGTTTTCACTGTCTTTTTTAAAACACTAACCTATATCTAGTCTATCTATCACGAAAATTCCCTAAAACTAGGCACCAGGCCTCTGCGCCGGGTCCACTGCTCCAGTGGTCGACGTCCCTACTTCTAATTTCCCAGGAAATCTACACGTCATGCATTTTCGCGACTTCCCTACTAAATTTTCCTAATTCAAAACACTAGATCCATCCGAAATCCCTAATCAATGTCCTGTTCCTCGCAATTTTCAAAGTCCATAAAATAATTCCAATAAACTACAGAGCTCCGAATAACACGTCCTACCAGTTCAACGGTCGAACCATAAGTGACAGGTGACATTAAATGTGCGTATATGATCACCCGCCTTTCGGCTTCAATCTACGGATAACTCCTCTATCTAACGGAAACCACTCTCAAGAGAACCCCTACTAACCTCCACGTCTCCTCGTCTTCCCACTCCACCTGCCGCAAGCAGCAGATCGAGAGGGCCGACAGATAAGCGGAGAAAGAAGACCCTTTTAACCTCTTTATTTCAATCAATCCCACCATTCAACAAAACTTACAACTCCTTACAGTATTGCCACCCCACAAATTAATCTAGTCCGCCTGTATACACATCTACACAGTTACACTTCTTCCTTATACTAACCTTATCTAATATATACAATTATATACACTATTCTAGTCATCAACTATATACACTATTAACACTTGCTTCCTAATCTAATCCCTAAGCTACTAGTTAATCTAATCTAATCTGGGTGTAATTACATTTCATCATTGTCGATTACCCTTTCCCCCCACCAGTTTAATAGTCTCACCTCGGCTGCATTACTGTGTCCCTCCATATTCCTTACTTGTACATTTCATGTTTCCCTTTCATACAACAATTCCTCTCTCGCTTCCCTTCTATCCATTCTCATGCACTCGTTTTTCACGTGCCACACATTCTCGCTTTCACCCAATCCACACTCACATTTACTGTCTCTGTCATCTACACCATATCCTCCTAATCTAAATCTTGACAAATAACTCTTCAAATTCCCATGCCCTGTCATCAATTGCATACCTTTTTTGTTGATTTCCAGCAAGTCCTTCCCCACCTTGTTACACATTTCATACACCTCCCTACCTTTCCCCGTGTTATCCCATTGTTCTTGCCATCTGACCAACAACCAACCATTCCTTTCTTTCTTTCCCTCCTTGTTCCCGCAGCTTCCATATCTTCCTTGTTGCATGCCACACCTGCCTCATTATGCGCCCTCATATTGCCCAGGGATTTCCTCCCTCCTCCATGTGGTTCGCACAATATCCTCAGGTTCTCTGTCTCGCATAATAATTTTTGTATTCGTGTCACTGTCCTTGAGTCCGTCATCCTCTTCGATATCTTCCCATGGGCCACCCTGGAATCTGTGTACACTACGGTACTTATGCCCATCCTCGATACGTTCACACCCTTCTCCACCCCCATCTAATCGCCTCCAATTCTGCGTCGTTAATGTCTGTATTGTCTTCTATTCTTTTATTACTCAGTGTCCATGTCTCATATTTCTTTATCGCAAGTCCCAGTCCAGTTTTTCCGTCCCTTTTCGAAGCGTCTACATATATACTTACCTGTTGATTTACTCCTTGATTATAGCTATCGTTGAGCTTTCCCATAATAGTCTCCATGTTTACGTGTGTGACCCACTCCCCACTGTTCACCTTGTCCATGGATTTTAATTTCGACTGGTACTTAAATCTCGCCATAGCTTCCACCTCCAACGGTGCCGTACCTGTGACGGTCTGCAAGGTCTCGGTCGCTGTCGTTCTATAGGTTTTGACCATCCCCAGCATCCATGGTCTCTGAATTGCATTTAATTGTTTCTTCAATCTGGAGTCCCCAGATTTTCTCCCACATACCTCGGCTCCATACAGAACTGCCGGTTTTATGACGCGTTCATAAATTAATTTGGTCGCCCTTTTTGTATTTCCCGCTCTTCTTTTAATCAGTCCCCTTATTTTGTTCGCTTTATCGGCCACCCTTGCTCTAACCTGTTTAATATGTTCTAAAAACAATTCCTTTCTGTCGATCACGATACCTAGATATTTTATCGTCTCCTTCAATTCTACTCTTATAGATTTTGATGACAGGTTCCCGTATTGTGCCTTGAGCCGGGATGAACATAGCTTCTGTTTTTAGATCATTATATTGCACGCTTCCCATACCCCTTCCCACGTCCTCTGTATGTCCTTAACCGAGCTGCCCCTGATTATAATCAACTGGTCGTCCGCGTAGGCTTGTGTTCTGATCTTTTCATACTTAGTTTCATAGCCCGGGTAGATCTTCCTGTTTGCTTCCCTATCTAATTCCTTATTCAGTTCCTCCATTTCCCGGAACCAGTCCTCCATGACCAAAAGCCATAGAGATGGTCCCAGACTTGATCCTTGCGGGCAACCCCTCTCTATTTCAAGTTCTACCCCCCCTGTCCTAACTCGTCTTCCTTGCAGGAATGCCAGGCATGCTCTGGCCAGATTCCTGTTCACTCCTCGTCTCTTCATCTCAACTTCAATGGTCATGTCCGATGCCATATTGAAAGCGTTCGACAGGTCTAGTGCTACTATGAGCTGATGCTTCCCTTCAGCCTTGTTTTTCCTCATAGTGTTTGTTAGTTCCAGAGCAGAGTCTATCGTCCCCATATTTTGTCGAAATCCAAATTGTCTTTCGTAAAATAGTCCTTTCTTTTCATAGCATGTCTTCAGCCGTTGGTTTAACAATTTGTCATATAGCTTCCCCCGTGCCGGGAGCAAGCTGATCGGCCTGTGCCCCTTACCGCCAGGTTTCGGCACCCAGACCAGATCAGCACACTTCCAACACTTGGGGAAGATCCCTCTTCTAAGACATTCATTGTAAATTGTCTATACCGTTTCCTTGGCCCCGTTCCATATGTATTGTTGTGCCTCGTTAGGCACTCTGTCCGATGCAGTCGCTTTCTTTTTTTTGAATGTTCGTATTGTCTCTTCGATTTCTATCTCAGTAAAAGTCTCGTTGTCCAGTAGTGTATTATCTCTAGGGTAATTATTCATTTCTCGTCTGTATTTAATGTATTCATTTTTGTCTTCTTCTTTGTATCTTGGATGATGTTTTTCAATCAAGAATCTATATTTTTCCTCTTCCTCCGTAATTGCTTCTCCATTTTCTTTCACAAGATTTATCTCCCCTCTTTCAACTTCCCTGTTCCCTAAGAATTTCCACACCCTTCCTCTGCTAATTCCTCGATTTCCCTCCTGATTGCATCCTGTTTCTTATCACTGACCATTTTGTTGTATTTCCTTTTTGCTGCCCTGTAATGTCCCTTTTTTACTTCCCTAGTTTCCCTGTCCGTTTCTGTCTGCCAGTTCCTCCTTATTCGTCTAACTGCCTTCCGTGCATGTTTTAGTTCGTGGTCCCACCACTGACATTCCCCCCTGACCGTTACAACTCTTCTCTTGATATACTTCGAACATACTTGTTTACAGTGGTTTTGAAAATCTTCCACTAAGTTTTCAAATTCTGTGTCAGTCATTCCCTTCACCTCCCCTTTATCTACATGGCTGAACTGGTTTATTTCCCCCTCAAATCTCCCCCAATCTGTATTTGCAAAGTCATACATTTTCAATCTCCTTTCTTTCGTTCCTTTCTCTTCTAGGGTCAGTGTCAGGTACCTATGATCGCTGAGTGTTTCTTCATCTTGCACCGTCCGTTCTGTCACTAGTATGTTTTTACTTATTGTTATATCTACCCAACTATTCCCTCTTGTACTGCTGTAAGTAGACAGCTGACTCGCTACATTCATACATTTCAAGTTATTCGCTGCCATCCATTCTTCAACCACTCTTCCTCTCTCATCCATCTCCTGTCCTCCCCACAACGGATTCTTGGCGTTAAAATCGCCACCAATTAAAATCTTTTGCCACTTTTTAAGATCTTCCATTCTTAGTTCGGTGATTCTATTTATGTTAGTGCCTGTCGGTTCCTGATAGATGCTTACGATGATTACTCCCTCCTCCGACTTAATGGTTGTGGCTTTGTTGGAGCATACATTATCCAGTTGCGTTGCATTCAGTTCCTTTTTCGCCCATATTATCGCCTTACTCTCCTTCCTTCCATACACTTTATATCCCATCCATTCAGGTTCCCACCTATATGGTTCTTGGACTAGTACTATGTCAATGTTGCCTGATTCTACATATTGTCGCATTACATTCGTCGCATTCTTACCTCTACCTAAGTTTATTTGCAAAATCTTAAGCCCCCCATTATCCTGTGTAATTTACTGTCCTCCTGTGTTGATCCAATTTTCTTCCATAAATCGGGCACTTTTTATCCCTCGCTCCGTGATTTCTAGGCCTCAGTCCCGCCTGTTCACAGTTAGGACAGTTAAGTTCCTTAGCATTGCAATCCCACCAGTCATGTTCACCACCACATTTTTCACACCTCTTTTTCTGTTCCTTACAATACTTCATCACATGTCCATACCGCGAGCATCTGAAGCAAATTGCTACGTCCAGGTACTCTTCGGTGTATCTTTGAACAAAATCCAAGTTAATTCTGCCGAGGTGCATTATTCTTTTAAACATTCTGTTAGGCGCTTTTATTACTATGTTTTCTTTATAATTAGATCGACAATTCCTCCTTGCTACAACTTTCAAATCTTCCAGCTGTATTCCTGCCTTTTCCCCCAATTCTCTTATTTCTTTATTCTCAAACCATATGCCCTCTTTTATCTCCTGATCTGTCATTCCTTTTTCCACGCCTGTTACCATAAATAGCGGTTCGCTAACCTTCGCATCTCTAGTTTTTAAATTCGGTTCTGTTAGTAACAAGGAACAAATTTCCTCCTTTTTGCCATCATCCTGGAAAGTCCATTACCACGTCTCCACTGGGTAGCTGATTCCAATGTTTTATACCCTCTGTTACCCCAGCTTTCCTTAATGTATTTCTTACTAATGCTGCTGTTGAGGTTCCCTCTCCATTTTCTTTCCTTTGTATTTTAACTTCTATGTTACTTTTAATTTCCGGTGTTTTCCAGCCCTGTCTAGGTTCTGGTTGTTTTGAAGTTCCTTGTTCTTTCTGTATTCTCCGTCTCGCCAGTAACTCTGCGTACGTTTTCTTTGTTTTAATATTTTTCCTCTTTTTCCCACTTACCTGCCACTCCATGTCTGTATCCTCCGTAGTTTCTCCTCTTTCTATCTCAGTTTCAGTTCCTCCAATCTCTGTACTCTCTACTACTCCCCTTGTTTCCTTTCCCTTTTTTTTCTCTCCCTCATTCATGCTCTCTTTTATTCTTACATTCATCCTCATTAATTCTCCCCTTATCTCTTTTATGCTCTTTTCATTCTCTTTCCGCTCCTTAATAAATTCTCTGTAGTCTTCCGCCCTTTTCCTTTTATACTCTACCCTCATTTTCATCTCCACATTCTCTTTAACTATTCTCAGGACCTCGTCCTGTATCATTTAACGCAGTTCGATATCTTAAACCCATGTTCCATGTTAAAATAAACTTTGTTATTCCGGACCTGTGTCGCCGCGTCTGTAATTACACCCAAATTTTCCTTTATAATCTTCACGCTCTCATCTGACTTCCATATGTCTCCCTCGTCCTCGTCTTGGTTATTATTACCGGTTCCTTTATCACTTATGCTTCTTCCATATTTTCTTTTCTCCTCTTCTTCAAGCCTCCTTTGTGTCTCTATTGCTAATTCTTTATCTTTCAGCTCCTACCTTATTCTCCTTTCTTCTTCTTGCTTCTGTTTCCTTTCTAATTCCCAGGCATATTCTTGGTCTTCTTTTTCTTTCCTTTCCTTCTCTTCCCTTTTCCTGCAGTTTTGTTCCAGCTTGTCTCTCAGTGCTTCCTTCTTCTTTCTTAGCTCTATTTTTTCCTCTTCTGTAGACTTTTCCGCCTCCCTGTCTATCGCATCCAACTGTTTCCTTATTTCTACCTCCTCGAATGATAGTTGTTATGTTATGTCATGTTAGCAAACAGAGTTTTTGCTCTTGTGTTTAATCTGGTCTGCTTTTCTGGTGGCGTTCTCATCAGCGATGGTCTCTTGGGTATTTCCATGCTGCTATTAATTCTTTCTATTTCTTCCTCAGTCATTGTTTGGAACCCCCTTTTTTTGTTGTCCATTTCTGCTTTTTGTTATTTCCACGACTTTTTGTAATTTATGTGAGTATGATTCTTTTCTTCTTTTATTTGTACAAGTGTACTCTCACTATTTAGCGTCGATTTTATTACGCCTTTGTACTCCGCTAAGTGAGTTCTATCCAGATATGTGGTCAAACAACCATCGTTCCATTTAAATTTCCCACACTTTTCAGTTTTCCCGGAAATTTCCCCCTATTGAGAGGCATTTTATCGCGTGAATCGATGCACCTGCGTGTCCTATTTACGTTAGTTTTTTAATTATGTCTCTATCTTTATCCGTTTCCGAGTTATCGACGATCAAAGTTCCACACACCTGTCAGTAGTTTCTGTGCTCCTGATACCCGGAAAATCGACTTTTGCCAATATTTCCCCAAGTATCAGAGGGAAAGCCGGGAAACTTGCAGGCAATGTTCCCAGCCCCCTATCGCACTCGCACCCCGCTTTTGGTCCCGAGATTCCCACTTTCCGTTCCCGTCACCTATAGTCCCGATTGTCGGTACCATAAACGTTACTGTTCCCGTTATTCACCAACTTCTCCGTAAACCCTTTTTTAGTGTTTTGAAGTTTTTTTTAGACAAGTTTATTTACCACTACGCATTCCAACATCCTTCTTATCAATATTTCCTTGTGTGAATCCTGCTATTTGCACTTTTAAATACGATATGTCTCTCTCGCACTCACTGCCTATTTTAATTTAATATTATTACTGTATTTAGTCCCCGGTTATCCCTTACTTTGATCAGCTATCCACTGTCTTTTTTTAACTCACTAAGCTTATCTAACTATCCTAACACAAGAAGTCCCTAATACTAGGCACCAGGCCTCTGCGCCGGGTCCACTGCTCCAGTGGTCGACGTCCCTATATCTATTTTCCAAGAAAAACTATTCGGCATACATTTTTCACGAAGTCCCTACTAAATTATCCTAATTTTAATTCTCTAAGTCCATCCCCAATCCTAATCAGTGTCCTATACTCGCCGTTTTCAAAAATCCGTATAATTCCAATTGACACAGCAGCTATAAACACTTGTTACTTCCACGAAGGCTCGATTTGAAGTGACAGGTGTAATACCTTAAGATATATCTTATCCACGTAAGCAAAATTTCCTTAGTCACGTGGTTCGCGAAGTTGGTAGTTATAACTTCCAGCGCTGTCAACATAAAATGTTAATGCCTGTTTATAAGGCTCTGCGCTTCACGCTTAAGCCCCCAGGCGTGGTGCTTAAGCGTGGGGCCCCATATGTTAGGTTTGACATTTGACGTTTGACAAGTGACAAGTGTGACGTTTGACATGTCATAAACGCCATTTTTTAGCGCTTACGTAAGATCTGAGCTCATCCTCGCAAGGAGCTCCTAAGTCACATGGTTTTGGCGTTTGACGTTTGACATTTGACAGCTGACAGGCGCTATTTTTTAACGCACGCGTAGTAATCTAAAATAGGTCTAACCTACGTAAGCTATCTTTTCTAAGTCACATGGTTCGCGAAATATACCAGGTGACAGATGACATTTGACAGGTGACAGACGTCATATTTTCAGCGCATGTGTAAGACCTTAAGATAGATCTCATCCACGTGAGCTAAATTTCCTAAGTCACGTGGTTCGCGAAATATGGCAGGTGACAGGCGAAATTTGACAGGTGACAGGTGACATTTGACAGATAGTAATGGCCACGCCCTAAATAACGCGTTGCGCAAGATTCCTAAATTTTTAATTGCGTCAGAGATTTTAAGATAAACGTCTGACCCGGGTTAGGGTGTCCATGAACATACCATCTAGGACTACTGTAGTGATTTGAGACCATCGATATATACCTACCTTGTGGTACTTCAAACGATGGCTTTTTTATTGTAAAGTACGTCGCAGTATGATCTTGCACTTGACTGTTGTAGTATGGCAAATGTGTAACTTCTTCTGGTCCATAACTAGTTCTTTTAATGGTGTGGCACTTTTATTACATGTAAGCGTTGTTCCTGGTATGGAACAATTAGCGACAGTTAAGTTTGAATGGAGATTATAATCTTCTAGGTATTGTGCCTCCTGCTCATCTTCAATAAATAAACTATGATCTTCACTATACACGTTTTCTTTTTCTTGTTCTAAAACAGACATATTATTGAAAGTCTTGGTATTTCAAAAAAAGGTTAAAGCTATAATCTTACCAATGGTATTTTGTAGGTTGCCAGTTGCGAATGCCAATATTATTTTGTTTCTTGAGTGTTCCATTTTGTACCTAAAAGAAATATATTTTTTTAATACCTACAATATAAAATAAAAATTTTTATCAAAAAATAGTTTAATAAATTAACAGGAAAAGTGACACTTTTGCAAAAGAAAGCTAAAGAGTTATATCTCAAAATAAAAAGTTAGTGAGTTTGTGCAAGAATACGGACACAATATAAAATATGGCAAAAAACAGTTTAAAAAATTAACAGGAAATATGACACTTACGCAAATCAAGACTGAGAGTAGTTAAACAAGCGGGGTCCGGTGACACCCTGATGGCATGTTTACATAATAATTGGTCCAAAGATCGACTGACGTCACTTCTTGTGGCGAAGAAGTGCTGCTAAGTCCAAAGGCTGTTGAAAAGCCGTTCAAGCGTGACTCAATTATATCACGTGATCTAGCTTGTAGTGCGCATGCGTAAAAAATGGTTGCTGTCACTTGTCAAATGTCACGTGTCAACTGTCATATGTCAAAACCACGTGACTTAGGAAATTTAGCTTACGTGGATGAGATCTAAGATTATACGCATGCGTGAAAAGAATGGCAGCTGTCACTTGTCACCTGTCAACTGTCATATTCGCGCGCGCGGACCACATGACTAATTTTGGGTGATTAATCTTTAAATTTAAATTTTGATAAATAAAACAAATTAAAACTGTTCAATTGTTTATTTAAAATTAGGCAAATAATAATACTTGAAGACTTTAGAGGTCTTTAATGAAACACAAATACAACTTTAAGCACTTTAATAGTTAAACAGATCTCAAAAAGTGAACATGAATTTAGTGTGTCAAAAATAGCATTCTACATCTTAAGTATATCGACTGTCAACAAAACTCACATATCCCTTGTTAGTGACAGAAAATAAAGGTGCGTTTGCACGTTTACAAATATATTTATAAGAATTGCTTTGTCAACACACCCCCTCAATTCTTATAAACTAAAAATTGGAAAACATTCAAGTACTTAACTACTTGGTATGCTAAAATCATACCTACAAAGTTATATACTAAACATTAGTTAGTTAATACAAACGTTTAACTTACTGCGAAAATATTTGAACTTTGGTGTTGCTAAGGATTTAGTAAAAATATCTGCTACCTGCTCTGATGTTGGTACATAATGCAACTTAATTTTATTATTTTGAATACACTCCTAACAAAATGATGTCTTACATCTATATGCTTGCTACGCTTTGTTTCTAATGTGTTTGACATTTTTATACAAGACTGGTTGTCTTCGAATACATCAACAGGAAAAGCATTTAAGTCTAGTATCTCAGAAAGCAGTTGTCCTACAAAAATACATTCTGTTGTGCAATCCGATAAAGCAATATACTCTGCTTCTGAGCTACTTTTTATTCCATACCCTGAAATGCTTTTTCTGTCGTTTATATCATTTGCATAATCAGCATCGACAAATGCACTAATAATTTGATTATTCGGATTTACTGATTTTTCAAATTTAAGACCAAAATAGCTTGTTGACTTTAAATAACGCAAAGTATTCTTTAAATATGTCCAATGCTCTAGCGTGTAACAATTTAAAAATTGACTAAAATAATAAATTGAATAGCTAAGATCAGGCCTAGAGCCCAACATAATGTACATGAGGAATCCTACAAGTTCTCTGTAAGGTAAGTTTAAGTTTTGTAAATCTGTCTCACTATTCTTTAAATTTAGTCTAGGTTGAATTGGAATATTCGCATCTTTACAATTTGACATACCGAACTTAGTCAACACTTTTTCAATTAAATGTTTCTGACTTATAAACAACTTATTATCAGATTTAGTGATTGTTATACCCAAAAATGTTAAAGAAAAATTAACCTGATTCTTAGGAGATAGATCTCTCATTTCAAACTTTAATAATAAGTTTTGCTTAAATGTATTTAATTTTTCTTCACATTTGCTAAACAAGATTATATCATCAACATGCACTATTAAATAAATGTCATGATTGAAATACAGACATGGATCAGATTGTGACCTTTTAAATTTAATTTCAAGTAAGTAGTATGTAGTTTCTGATACCAACACTTTGGTGCCTCGTAAACGTATAAACTTTATTAAGTTTACAAATTAATTTACAATTTAACATTTGTTTTATAACTCCTCAGGAATTTCCATGTACACTGGTTTAGGTAAATCACCATTTAAAACGCACATTTCACGTCAATTGGTTTACAAATAAGTTATCTTCAACACACAAGGAGAGAAGTACACGAATGGAAAGCATCCGTACCACAGGTGAGTAGACTTCAGAGCTGTCAAAGTCCCCTTGCTGATACCCACGAGCCACGAGCCTAGCTTTCTTGATGACTTCACCATTATTACAGTCTTTTCACAAAACACCCATCTTGAATCAATCACCTTCACATTCTCTGGTTTTCAATTATTTCCCATGTATTATTTTTCTTTAAAGCATTCAGCTCACTTTCAATAGCTTCATTCCAGCCATTGCCCAATGAAACAGCTTCAGAGTATGTCTTAGGAATATTAGAGTTTAGACTGCCAACAAATAGTGCTGCCATAAGACTTTCATTCTTGTCAAAATTCAAATCATAATCAGCAAATCGTTGCGGCATCTTGATTTTCTTCTTGGCCTTCCATTTTCATTTGGCATTTGATCTTCCTGCTCCACTTGAACATTAGTATTTTCTTGTTCATCTGAGTCAGTGCTGTTGCCACTTTCTTGATTTTTATGATCAAAACTAATTATGTGATGTTCAGTGTTTAATTTCGTATCTGTCTTAAACATTTTTGTCTCATCAAATACTACATTTCTTGCTGAGATTACTTTTTGATCAATGGGATTCCACAGACGATAGCCATTATTGGTATAACCAACCAAATACATTTTTTGACTTCTACGATCCAATTTACTTTTTCTATCTTCAGCAGGAATGTGTACGTACGCGGTACTCCCAAAAATTTTTATTTTCTTCAGATCTGGTTTTTGATTGTACCATACCTCAGCTGGGATTTTATTTTCTGGTAGAATGGAGGTGGGGGTACGGTTAATTAGGTATGCTGATGTTGAAACAGCTTCCTCCCAAAAAGACTTCTCCATATTGCATTCAAAGATCAAACATCGAGCTTTGTCTAATAAGGTGCGATTATACCTCTCTGCCACCCCATTCTGTTCAGGAGTTCTTGGTATACTATACTCAATGTTTATGCCTTTTTGTCTACAAAAGTTTTTAAACTCGTGTGCAACATATTCCCCTCCGTTATCACACCTGATTCGTTCAGGTAAAGTCTTAAACTTGTTTTGCACGAATGTTAGATATTCCTTAAACTTTTGAAGAGCTTCATTTTTATTTTGCATAAAATATACTGTTCCAAAATGTGAATAATGGTCAATAAAAGTAATAAAGTACCTATTACCATTATGAGAGACCAGATTCAGTGGTCCACACACATCACTTGAAATACATTCAATCACACGTTTAGCTTTTCTTTCTTCTGGCAGCTTCACAAACGGTTTTCTGGTTTGCTTACCCTGTAAGCATACTTCACACAGTGATGATGAAGGAAACTTTGAAGAATGACCCATTCTTTTGTGCCACAGGTCCTTTTCATTATTAGTTGTTAGATTAGCTTCAATTTTAGGAATTTCTAGGTTTAGCACATATAATCCTCCTTCTAATTCTCCTGCTCCTAATAAACAATCATTGTTTTGCTTTATGGCCACTTTACCATCTTGAAAAACTATTTTCATACCCTTGGACTCAATTTTCTTAACTGACAACAAATTATGAGTTAAGTTTTCACAAATCAGCACATTTTCTAACTTAACTTTAAGACCCTTTGCTGTCTGCAGGTGTAAAGTGCCCTCAAATTTGGCTTCCACACTTTGACCTTCCTTGGCGACTTTTATAGAGTAATTAACACTCTTCCTATCTACAAGGTATTTTTGGAGTTTCCTTGTAGCTAAATGATTTGTACATCCGGAATCCACTACAAACTTTATATTCGTTTCCGAGCTTAACATTTCATGATTAGACAAGCAAGTTATAAAAGTTACCTCATTTTCATCTTTTTCTGTTGCATTTGCCTTGCCAAACTTCTTAAGAAGACTAGGACAGTCTGCCTTTTTGTGTCCTCGTTTACCACAATTATAACACTTGTACATAAATTTTGATTTTTGCTTTCTGCCACCAAAGAAAGCATTGCTGTCAGCCACTCCTGGCTCTTGTACTTGCACTACCTTATGACGCTGCTCTTCCGAAAGTAATTTGCTTTTGACAAAGTCTAGAGTTACAGTATTGCTGCCTTGGGAAAACAAAATGTCTATAGCAGTTATTACACTTTGAAATTGAGGATCAGCAACAGATGGTAACAACTGTGAAACAATTTCAGAGTCATCAATTTTTCCACCTGCATTTTTCAACTCCGCCACTGTCTTTTCAAAGTCCACAATGTAGTCATTTAGTGAATTTTTACTGCTATTAAATTTCATGTTTCTTAGCTTGCGTTGTAACTGCACTTGTGATGCAACACCACTTTTAACGTAGGTTTGACTAAGAGTTTCTATAATTTGTTTAGCAGTTGTCTTACTTTTGATCATCTCTAGGACATTGTCGCTTAAACAGTTTACAATAAGGTTTCTAGCACGTAAATCTTTCTTTCTCCATGGCGCCAGAAGAGTATCATCAGTTGGAGCTTCCTCGGAAATTACATTTAACACTTCATGATGCTCAAGAAGTAATTTTATTCTGAACTCCCAATTTCCGTACCCATTACCATCGAAAGGCTTTACTGCGATGGTGTTTCCAGTTGCCATTTTTCCAGTTTATATAAACTTTTTCACTAAATTGTACTTTCCCGCACTTTTTGACCGACCGACGCCACTACTTTCACCGACTTAAAATCGCCCGTTTCACTATCTGCAGAACGACAAACGTTCTGGGCCCATAACCTAAAGACTTTAGAGGTCTTAATTGAAACACAAATACAACTTTAAGCACTTTCATAGTTAAACAGATCTCAAAAAGTGAACATGAATTTAGTGTGTCAAAAATAGCATTCTACATCTTAAGTATATCGACTGTCAACAAAACTCACATATCCCTTGAAGTTAGTGACAGAAAATAAAGGTGCGTTTGCACGTTTACAAATATATTTATAAGAATTGCTTTGTCAACAATACTAACAAAAAGTTCTTGTCTAAATCGATAATTTGGATTAATTTATTTTTAGCAGTGAATCATGTAAACTAAATTTATAATAATATTAACGTTGGGAAAGAAAATAAAACAACAATAAAAATTTGCAAATTGTTTATTTAAATTAAAACATGCACTACAAAATATGTTGCTTTAAGTAACAAAATTTCTAAAATTACATTAAGCATAAAAACAGCTTTTGGCTGGTGATTTTTTAACATAAGAAATATAAAATTTCACTTGTATTATCTAAAGTTATTTCGAAGACGTTCTTCTCCTTTTTTTTCCTTGCTATTAAAATAATGTGATGGTAAATGTTTAGCACCATCATATATCTTAACAAATGCCTGATACTCACATCGTAAGCATATTCTGTGTGGTAAGTCTGTACAACTCAGACATTTAGGAAATTTTGCTGTGACTGGTACAGGCATCTTTACTATTATAAGCTAATTAACAATATATTAAACACTTAAATACATTAACATTTAATTGTTTGCAATTGTCTCATCAGAGTCATAATCACTTTCATAAGCGATCTCTGGTAAGTGGTAGTAACGAAGCATCTTTTGACGTGTCTGACAGTCCATTAAACTATGATTTGTCAGACGGATTAGATCGTTTGATGACAATGTGTGTGCTTTAAAAGCACAAAACGTCCTATTAATATCGAATCTTTATAGAGGCTGTCGTTTAAATTTGCAAATTATACGTTCCTTTTCTGCTTCTTTTTGGCTAATGGTGGTGTTAACCATTCTGCTGAGCTCGGTAGACTTTCTGCACAATAAAGGTTAGCAACTGGATATGTTGATATGGGACTTGGTGTTGTTGTTGTTGTTGTTGTTGTTGCCTTGTGCTGGTTAATTGATTTCTGACAAAAGCAAAAACGCTTTAGGCATAAAGTGCAATATATTGTTCCAAACATTAGAGGCTTAAAAAAAAATGAAAAAATGCGGTTGTGTGCGGTGTGATATATCATATTTCTCAAAAAATTCGTTAGACGGAAAAGCCGTTGCAATAAGCAATAACACTTTCTGGAGCAAGTTAACTGTGGTGTGTAAATGCCTAACAATAATAATTTGTTTAAGAAAAATAATTACCCCTACTTACAAACAACCTGGTGCAAATAATTGGGTCTAAATGCTAAATTACTGTCATTTTGGCTGTGTGTTCATACTTATTACCCTAAATGAGACCTTTATGGTGTTGTGACTTAGAATGTAGCAAGTAGTATCATTCAACCTGTTTATTTGTGCAGTACCAGGGTTGGCCTGATTTAAATCAATTTATTTTAATCATGATTAAAATCAATTGATTTAGATCATGCCAACCCTGGCAAGTACTTACATTTACGCTTCAGTTGCAGTAATATAAGAGGACAAACGGCTAGGACTAGGTATTAAAAAAAAAGGCTTAAGTTAAGCCTTAAAGTGGGTTCCCCAAATCAAAAAAATCTATTAAATAAAGTTAAAGATGTTTATCCCTTTTAGGTTAGCGCTCTTTTCAACAAATGAAAGTTATAAATGAATGACATGTAGGTCTTACTTCAATTTTACCTTTTCAATGCAACATCTGTGGTATTACTAAAAACCATTCAACTGAAGACATAACTAGAAAATTAACCTCTTAATTATGGTGCTGTATGGGACACTTTTTCAACAGAAAACACATACACCCACCTAAAAGAGTTACTGTCGGTTCTGGATATACATTGTATGTCATACAGGACATTCCAGAAAATTGAAATGTGTCTTGGTGAGAAGTGTACTGCTAACTTGTACGCTTCAATGCAAGAAGCAGGTACAGAAGAAAAAGAGCTTGCTATAAAAAAATGGACAAGTATGGGAAGATTGCGTTCCTTGGATAACTGCTTATCTCGATGGTGGTTGGAGTCATCGATCTTATGATCATAATTATAATGCAGCATCTAACATGGTAAGTTTTACTTTTTACTAATGATTCAATTAGCAGCATGGTATTCAAATTTAAAAAAGCTTTATTGTCTCAAGTTACAAATTTTCTAATTGACAAAGAATCCTAAAACTAATATAATACACAAAATTGTGTCAGATACCTGAAATACATTTTTTGTTGGCCTACCATATTACTTTATAATTGTTGTAGTTATCATTTGTGTTTGCGAAAATTAGATAGGTGATTTATGGCGCATCTGTTGTAAAAGTTGCGGTAAAAATCATGCCGAAAATGTGGGAAAGGCTTTATAAAACTGTTTAAAAGGTCTTACGAAAGACGCCAAAAAGCTCTGCAGATAAATTGTACAGTATATATAGGTACACTTTAACCAGACACCCAGACTTCCGGTCCATGACGTCATCATCTTGGGCAATTGGTATTTTAGGGTACAGCGCATGCGTGTCGTCAACTCTTATCACCAACATCATAAAGCTATGTCACGTTATATTGATAATAGGGTGTCAAGCATAGAATAAAGTTTATTATCTTATTGGTTTTGAGAAAACGTTAAATACTAAAGTATTATATAATATTAAGGTACATAGTTCAAAAATGTTACTTGGTATTTCACAAAATAATTATGAATTCATGTCAAGAATTGCCATTAGTATAAAGTAATGCAGATTTAATTGTAATAACTTAGTAACTAGTAGACTTATAATCTAAATCCAATAAACAAATATTTTATATATTTGCTTAGAGTTAAAAAATGTTCCAATATCGAAGAAAGGTAAAACATGTGTTAAGGTCAGATAATATGCTTAATTTTATATTTCTACTACTAATAAAAATTGTAGTAGATCTTCTGGAGTGATTTCAGGGTTAATTGATGCTTCTGATGAAATATTCCATCGAGATATCTAAAAGAATCCATCAAACTACCCAAAAATGGGCATAGCAGAAGAAGTTCTTTGCCGAAGAATAGACTAGGCTGGGTTCAAAGAGTGTATTTTGTAAAAGAGTTTCCTTATATGGGAGAAACATTTTCTTGTTATGACTTGCAAACTAAAAGAAGTGACGTAATAGGATGTAGGAATAATTTTGTTCAACAAGCAAAGAGGTGATCCAATTCGATTGTAATTAATTATTCCATATTAGTTTTAATTGTCTATGTCATACGTGTTCATAAAGGTCTATATGGTATGTATTTTTTTATTATAATTAGTATGCATATGGTTTAAATTAATGGGTTTTTTCAAAATATTCAAAAAAAAACAAATAATACTTACAATAGATTTATTTAATCCAATTAAAAATAATAAACTTGAGTAACTTTATAGTGAATATAATTTTTAAAATATGTGTTATTTAAGCAACAAATACAAACTTAGTGTTGTCCCTTTAAACTTTGATAGAGGGCTCTTTAACTTATTAGTTTGATATTTTTGCCCTAGCAACAAAATTTTTTTAAACAAAATTAAAGAAAAGTGTCCTAATATATCCTTGGATTCGCTTTAAAATATTGCATTTAATATTGTTAGTATACGTTTTTATTTCAGTTTTTTGACCTAGTGCAATAAAATTAAAATAATGAAGTTTGGAACATTTTATCAAAAGAGTTTAAAGATATTTTTGAAAGTAATCAAATTCTGTGGAGTAATTTCAGGATGATCATGACACTCTAGATGAAAAAATTAAAATTTAATTTAAAAGTAAAGTTTGAAAAAACTTGATCTAAAAATAATTTATTCAGACGTAAAACGGTCTATAAAAAATAATGTGTTCGGACGAAAAACAAACAATATATAGTCCTATTTAAAAAAATAAAAATTCCCAGTTACTTTTGGTATAACCGAAAGTCAGGAAAGCTTTTCATATATGCATAAAAGTTTTTTTTATTAGAAAACAACCTTACCAAGTTTCATTATTATCGATAAAAAGAAAAAAAAATGGTCAGTAATTAATATATTTAATATAATAGGCAGGTAAAAAATACATTTTTTTTTACAAAGACAGTTTATCAATTTCTAAACTATTTGATACAGTTTTAAAACAATATAAATTTGGTTTTATTTATAATTAGTATGCATATCGTTTATATTAATGGGTTTTAAATTTATTTAAGCAACAAATACAAACTCTGTGTTGTCTCTTTAAACTTTGATAGAGGGATCTTTAACTTATTAGTTTGATATTTTTGCCCTAGCAACAATTTTTTTTTGTTTGTTGTTTGTGTGCTTTGAGTTTTTCTTTTAGCTTCCTATTGTTTTTTCTACAAGTAGATAATCTAATTACATATTTATTTTTAAGGTCTAGATTGAGCTCCTCTCGTTCTAAGCAATCATTTAGATTGGCAAATAATTTATCTTTCGATTGTATCTGTCAATCGTTGAGACATTGTTGTTAATCGCTTTTAAGCCTGTAAACATCATGAGTAAATTTGGATATTAATTTTTTTAAATTTATTATTTCTGACGTTTTTTCTCCAATAATCGAATATGTCAATGTATTTTTTTCTTCATATAAATTTGTTTTTTTCTTTGTAAAAGTAGTTCTGATTCTAGTTCAATATTAAGCTTCTTTAATTTAATTTGATTTGTATAATTT
>JAHBCN010002633.1:0-87618 GCA_019359885.1 Listronotus oregonensis
ATCACATACGGATGGTTCAAAAGACGGGAACTGGGGGCTTTTCAGTGAAATGAAATTCATAATTCTCCTTTCCCACTGGAACACAGCTCTGTATTTAAAACAGAAATATATGCTTTACTGCACTGTGAAAGAAAAATAACAGGACGGCTTAAAAAAATAAGCGGATCTGCATAATAACAGATAGCCAAGCGTCACTAGGGGTACTAGTAAACCCCAAGGTGATGTCCAAGCTGACATGGGAATGCCAAAAAGAACTGGAGGTCCAGGGAGAACGCAACAAAGTAACTCCTGGGGGTACCAGGACATTCGGGAATAGAAGGCAACGAAAAAGCGGATGAGCTAGCGAGACATGGATCATCCACACCATATTTTGGGACCAGAACCTGCCCTTGGAGTGACCAAAACCACAGCACGAGGGCAGACAAGGGAATGAACCCGAAACAAACACAAGGAATACTAGGAGAACCCCGGTAGAATAAGACATGGAATGGGCTTCATAAGGAGCCCATCCAAAAGAACGAAGGAAGAACTACTAAGACAAAGTAAAAAAAGACTTCGCATAACAGTAGGGTTGCTACCAGGGCACGATAACCTAAGAGGACACCTACACAAGATAGGCTCATACAATGGGGACCCAAGTTGCAGAATGTGCGACGAGGGGAAGAAACAGCCTACCACATACTGTGTGAATGTGAAGCGTTACATCCCAAAAAGACAGGCATTATTTGGCAACCGAAAATGAGACCACAGGAATATATCAACCAACCAGTCTCGGGGTTATACAGACTTGTAGAAGGAACAAGACTAATGGGACGATTGGTATAAAAGACAATGGGAGATTAGGCACAAAAATCCTAAGAGGCTGCGTTTGCCTCAGTGGAAAGACGGCTCCCAGGAAGAAGAAGAACCCTGTCAGTTGGTACTGCTGTTGGGCAGTCGTCAACAAATCTTTTAAAGAATAGTATGTCAAAATCAAGTTTTTCTATGACACTCTCTTCCAAATAGTCCATCACTAATTGTGCTATTGTGGGGGAGATAGGGATCTCACCCATTTCATAAATACAAACGACAATAATTATAAATATATAGCTATGCCATATAAAGACGGTTTATCGCAAAAAATAAATCACATATTATCAAAACATGACATAGTTGTTTGTCACAAATCCCAAAATTTGATTAACCCCTATTTACACCACTAACAAGTAAAGTTCGTAAGAAAAATGTCCAACTTGGTATATTCGGTATGACAACACAACTTTTAGAAAGATATTAAATTGTCATAAATACACTAAAATTCGTTCACTGCACTACATAAAACGAAGCATAGACCAATTATGAATGTAACTTTAACGAAACTAAAGGACCAGCAAAGAATTCAAATTACAAAAAACTTACAGTGGAAATGATCGAAATAAAAAAAAGAAAAGGAAGCCTTATATAATAAAAAAGATATAAGTAACCTAAGCCAAATATATCATAACTTGATCAGCTGAGGTGTCAAAAAAGCAAACACCGTACTGTATAGTGAAATTACAAGAATACGTACTGTATACTGCAAATTCATCTGATTAAAGCATGTCCTTATCACATATAAAATAAAAAAAAACAGCAATAAAATATTAAAACCATTTATCAAATGTATTTATTCTTTAAATTAAAAGAAATAATAAAAAATATTTCAGAAAAAATAATGCATTTTGCCAAATTCCTACTAATCATTTAAACCACAAACAACAACTATCAGCTCTAAAGCCGCAACTGTTTTATAAATTTGCAACTATGCAACTTGTTTAATAAACTTGTGTTTTACAACCGAGTTGTACACCAAGTTTAAAAACGCAATATAAAAAAGTTGTAGAATTTTTTACAACAAGCGTGTTGTACAACCAAAAATCATGTTTTTGAACAGGTTGCAGCTTTTCCGGTCCGAGTCGGTAAACATCAAAGCAAGTCGACGTTTCATAAACTTGTTTATCAAACATGTTTAAAATTGTTTTGCGCCGAGCAACTTGTTTATACAACAGGTCAGTGTCCTTTCAACAGGCTGTCACCTAGTAAACATCGGAAAAACCTGTCTGCGCTTTTTTTTTGGTTTTTGCGATAATCGTGCTAATGGAGTGGCGTCAGGTAGACATTTTTAGGTTGAAGATAAAGAAACGCTTGCCATATTATGGAGTTTAACTTACCTAAGAAGGTATATATGGATCCAACCTTTATGCAATATAGGAGTGTAAAAAATATTCCAAATCGTTTAGCCAGGTGAGGCATCAAATTACAAGATTTCAAATGAGAAATAATTGATAGGGGCGACGGACTTTTCAGACAGTCCACACATGGATGCCACAAAGTCAGATGAAGAAGATGTAACGAAAATAAGAAAACTGTCATACGGCCGATTGATGAACGCGTTGTTAAACTTGGGAATGGATACAATGGACTTAACAAGGGGGTTAAATTTAACAAAGGGGAAAAAAATGAACACTTTTTGGCAACGGGGGGTATAACTTAAGCGTTAAGTATTTGTCAAAAAAAATTTTTTTGGGATTTTGCATTCAAAATCAAAAAACAAAAAAAAATTTTTAAAAAATAATTACCTTGCACCAAATATAAAAAAAGTTGGTTCGACCATTCAACAAAGTAATTTTATATATTTTCTTAAAAAACAAGGGCACAATAGATAGCTTGAATCACGAATACTGCAGAATTTTTTTAAAATTTTGGGGTTTTTTTTACAGGTTCTCTAATATAATTCATGGCTACTACATTTTTTGATTCAAACCCGGCAACCCTTTGATAAGCATAAGTTAATGCTGTTTAAAGCTATAACATACGGTATTTAAAAAATACCGTTGGGAGACCTGATGTGGTAAAGGTCCGCTTCGTCGCAAGCCCTTTTGTCGAAATCCAAGTTAAACGCCCCTCTGGGGGTGTAAAATTTGGGATCTAAGAAATTTTGTATTGCAATAAAAAGATGCCCTTTTGGAAAAAAAGGCCCTGTAAAAATTTTTTTCCAACGACCACTTGTGAAAATGAACATATTCGCACTCTCTACTGCTTCGGAAACATGCATATTTCACACGCATACTTCATTTTCCCCCTTCTAGAGAGAAAAACTTTTTCCCCTCCCTAGGAAGGAAAACATTTTCCTCTTTAAAAATAAAAATAACTGAAAAACCCAATTATGTCTTAAATATTTTTTATACATCTTTTTCCCAAACAGAATTATATCTAGTACGCCATAAGTTACGCAACAAAAAAAAAAAATCCTAACGCGTCAGTCGAGTGACAATTTAATTCTGATCGTTTGTTGTTGGTATTTAACGTGATTTAATATAAAAAAATTTGGCTTCCCATATTAAAAATAACACAAGCTATTGGAAAAAAGTAAAAAAAAGGACTTTGGGTTTTTTTAGGATTTGCAGAATAAAATTTATTTTTCCTCTTTAAAAGGGAAAAAACTTTTTCTCTAGAGAGGAAAATGTATTCCACGAGTAAAAGATTGCAAGATAAAAAAAAAAAAATTGAGGTCAATATTTTGTGGTCGTGGAAAAAAAGTGTACAAAACTTGGGGAAAGTGAATTTCCCACACTGGTGTGATTTTTGCACCGGCTGTTGCCCGCACGAAAACTTTCACCCTCGTGTGAAATCTTTCACTTTTAAAAATTGTTGTGTAATATACTTTAAAAAAAGCACGCTAGATGAGATAGGGTTTGAGTAGCTCAAAAGGTTTTTTAAAAAAATTTTCATTTTCGCCTATCTAGTGCATAGTTAAAAATTTTTTGGGTTTTTGGGGGAAATATTTTAAACCAACCCTTTTTGACACACTTCCCCCCAAATACACCTTAATTAGAGCGCTTAGGACGAAAAAAAAATTTAAAATAGTGTCCCCCTTTTTCCCCTAAATATAAACAGACCTGTTATGTTTTGTTATTTTTAAAAAGGCAAACTTTTTACAGTTGAATTGAAATATCCTGATAAAATATCTCACAAAAAAGGGATGGTTTGATATCCCTTATTAAAAAAATTTTTCCAATTTTTTAAAGATGCCAAAAATAATTTGATTTATTTCATCTGATATAACTTCATTAGCTGCCCCCTATATTAAAAAAAAAAAATAAAAAAAAAAAACAGTAATAATCATTTATTGATTAAAGTATCATTAACACAATAAGATGCTTATTTTTTTATAAAAAAAATTTAAAAAAAAAAAAGGGTTAAAGGGTTTGTGTTTAAGGCTTTAGAAGTAGCAGTGTCCACCGGGGGTTTTTATGAAAAAAAAAATATGTAATGAAAAAAAAAAATGTATGCAATCTGCCCGCAAAATACTAGTCTAGCCCCCTTTTAAGATAAGAGAGCAGACAAAGGGGGGGTTTGGCGTTTTAGCAGCTGGACTGTAAATGGATGCTTTAAGTTCAAGCATTTTGGCAACTACGGGGGACCTTTGATTTTAATGTGTTTAAATGAAATAGTCATTTAATATTTATTTTTTTTTTTAAAAAAAGGAGAAAGGGTTTTTTTTAAAATAAAGAAAAGAAAAAAAGTAAAAAAGAAGTTAATTTTTAAATGATTTTTATTTTTACCTTATTAATATACAAAAAATTTCCCATAAAATGGGGAAAAGTCTTATTATTTTTAAATATATCCCATTTCAATATTTTTTGAATTCAAAAGATAGGGCAAGCCACCATTTGATGACCACCCCCTGAATAAGAGCATCGACGACAAAAGTTTTGGGGAGGGGGCCAAAAAAAAAAATTTTTGGTCCCCGTTTTTGAAAAAAGGAATTTTTTTCTTTTTTAACCTTTTAACCTTTTTTTTTTTCTTCCCCCCTTTTTATATGGCCAGTTTTCTAACAACCTACTATGGTAGCTGGCATTACCTAAAATGACTAATGAAGGCCTTTTCAAATTAGGTAGAAGTTTTATTTTAACCCACTTCCCCCAAAAATTTTTTTTTTTTATCTCGCCATGGTAATTTCCCGTTTTTGTTTTTGATTTAAAACTTTAATGGAAACCCCCCCAAAAAAAACCCTTTTTTGGGGAAACCCCCCCTGTAGAATAATGTAATTTTAAAGGGGAAAAAAAAAATATTTCATTAGTTTTTTAATTAAATATACTTTTTAAAATTTTTTTTTAAAAATGCAACAAGTGTGTTCTGTAGTTTACTGTTGTCTAACAGTACAGGTTTAATCATATGTCCTATGTATGAAAGATACCCCCCTGAGGATCTACCGAATCTGCCAAAATATGTGTATTTTGTTCAGGATACCCCCTTTTTTCTTTTAAAATAAAGTGTTCAAATACTACAAATGTTTAAGGAAATGAAAAAACTTTAGAGGAAATTGAAGGTGGGAAAAAATGGGAAATGTGAAGTGGACAAAAAGGGGTGCATCTAAATAGACTTTTTTAAATTTTCTCTAATTGGGATATACAAAAGAAGGAATTATGAAACCCCCAATGCTTGGGGCAGAAACTGTAAAAAAAATTTTTTTAAAAAAAAAAACAGGTTTTTTCAGCTTTCGGGTAAGAGGAAGCTTTTTTTTTAAAACTGTGATAATTTATAAGGCAAAACAAAAAAATTTTTTTTGAAATTGTAAAAATGCTTTACCCTGTGATTTAAAAAAAAAAAAGGGCCCCCAAATTTTTTCCCCAAATGTAGGAAAGTACATTTTTTTTTTTACCGATAATTATCATTAGAATTTTTTCCTTTCCCCTAAAAAATTTTTCCTGCCAAGACCTGCGGGAAAAAGCTGTTCGAAAAGATCCAGGTTTCATCGAGAAAACCCAAAGATTTTTATTTTCTCCTAAATCTTCCTTTTTTCAAAAACCTTTTAAAAATTTTCCCCTTTTAATGCGTTTTACATTTGGTTTTTTTTCCCCCAAGCCTAAGTTACTTATAAATTTCATTTATTGCTTTTTATATTGTCAGAACTGCCACTATGCGATCCTAAAAAAAAAATTCATAAATATATTTAAATCTTAAAATATTTGGACATCTGAGGATGTATTTTTGGGTTATTCTCTTAAAACAAATTATTTTATCTTTTTCAAGATCACTATTCTGATTTGCATCATTTTTCAAAAAAAATTTATTAGGGGGTTTTTTTTTCTTACCCCGGGGGCATCACAGCTCTGAAATGGGGTTTTTGTATATATATATATATATATATATATATATATATATATATATATATATATATATATATATATATATATATATATATATATATATATATATATATATATATATATATATATATATATATATATATATATATATATATATATATATATATATATATATATATATATATATATATATATATATATATATACACGGAAAAAAGAATATATTAAATTTAAGCATAATAATATTAGTATAAGGTTATCTTAGCTTTGTATATCCCCAAGACTATATTGTTTTAATTTGAGAATTTAAATCTTCATTTAAATTTATTTAAATTAAATAACACACGTTATTTGTAACATATGAAAGATTTATTTTTATGCATGCAATTGAATCAAATTGTTACTATAAAGATTTAGAATGAAGATACGTAGCCAATAATGGGAAAATTTTTTGAAATAAATATATATTTTGGGTTTATAAATTTTACCGAATCGAAAAAATTTGGAAATGTTAGTATGTTAAAATAAAAAAAATTCTAAAAAAATTACGCCCTATTTAAAATAAAATATTATTTAAATCTGAGCCACAATTTGTATTTCAAGAATATGATATATCAAATTAAAATTTTAAAATTTATTTTATTATATAAATCTTGGATAAGTAGGTTTTGTTTTATTTAGTGATATTGTAATATTAAATGAAAATATTAACTATTTAATTTAATAATTTTAACATGTTCTGTTTAATATGCTTACATTTTTAGAACTAAAATAGGTACAGGGTGTAACAAATTTGAGTGTATCCATGGGGATCTTGGGAAAATAAAAGAAGTCGGTAAATTAAGGCAGTTGATTTATTGCCCAACAAAATGCCGTTTAAAATGTGCGTTTCCGAATAGTTCCAAAATATTCGGGAAAAAACCCAAAAATTTTTAAAAAAAGTATTTTATTTTTTCTAACCCTATTTAACGATTTTAAAATAATAACACATTCACATAGCCATTTTTTTTCCGCTAAATATCAGTTTGATTTGCCATTCAACGTTTTTTCTTCTGAGACCATCATCAACTTTATTTTTCTTGTGTACGCCATAGGATCATTCCCTCATTACTTCTTGAGCTAAATACCAACCACAAATCTGATATGCATGTGATACATCGTTGAATAACTCAAAAAATAAAAAAATCCAATAGGGCGTCCACAAGAAAAAAAAAAAGTTGATATGGTCGTCATAAAATTAAACGTTGAATGGCAAATCCAAAACATTTAAAATAGCGGAAATAAAGTTATATAAATGTGTTATTAATTTTAAAATCGGCCCAAAAAATAAGGTTAGAAAAAGATAAATTTTTGAAAATTTTATTTTTTCGTATATCTCTGGAACTACTGAAAAATTAAACATTTAAATGCATTTTGTAGGGCAAGTGAATGAAATTTACCTTAATTTAACCAACCTCGTATCTCTTACGGTTTTTAAGATCCCCATGCATACACTCGAATTTTTACACCCTGTATAATACGTTTAAAGAGAAGCTGCTGCACTAATAACTGAACACATTTTTTTTTTAAAAAGACCGGATTTTTCGGTATTCAGCCAATTTTAGTAAAATAATGTTGTATATGACCTCAACACTGTTGACCTAAACAACGTTACTTTCATTAAAATTGGAAATAGAAAAATATACGGTTACTTTTTCAAAATGATAAAAATCCATTATTACTTTTTGCTAACATTAATATAGGTATACAATTTTTTAAAAGTTTTTTCGCTATGTTAAAAAGTCCATTATAATATTAAAGGGTTTCGCTGCCCCCCCAAAAAAAACAACAGGTAAAAATCTTAACGTTTATTAAAAAATTTTTTGGGTTGAAGCTTTAAAAATCTTTTAATAAAAATATAATTTTCATTATAGAAGAATTAACTTTAAGTTTACTTTTTTTGGAAAAAGAAACAGTCTTGTTCTCAACTTCATAACAAAAAAAAAATAAATTCAGCTATTTTTTGAAGAACCATTCGGGGCCCCAACCAACGGGATTAGTTCTTTAAGAAGGCCTTCGGACAACTCTGGCAACTTTTTCCCTCTATGACATCTTCAAAAAAAAAAAAATAAACATTCGAAATACTAAAATTGAAATATTAAGCAACACATTTTTCTGTAATAAGTAAATAGGGGTATATCAGATTTCTATACCAACATACAGATAAATAAAAATAAATATAAATAAAATGCATGTTAAAATTTAATTTAAAAGTAAATTAACCCTATACTTATACAGGGGCGACAAACTACAAGTACAAAGTGTTTCAAATATAATTAATTAAAAAAACTGTCTCTCAAATCGTATACTATTTTTTACTAGGTACTCCTAAACAATTAACAAAAAAGGTAAAGATACTCAGGCTTATACAATATATAGAAAGCAAGATACATAATATGTATTATTATCTTAAATTTTTTTGTATAAATTTTTTTTCAACTAGGTGCAGTTTGGGGTACCTACAGGCTACGGGGAGTCAAAGTTTTAAAATAATATACTTAACTAAACCAGTTTGCTTAGAATAGCTTTAGTCAATTTCATTTATCCATATTCCTACCTGGCAGTTTTAAAAATGTAACGGGCCCAATGTCTTTCAATTCCATTTAAGATTTTTTGAATAGTTAAATAAGAAATTTTTATTTTAAAAATAATGCCTAAAAATATAAAATTTATTAGACATTAGGTAGGTATATGTATATATTGTTTGTTAGGTATACTGAATTTTATCACACTCTGTACTCATTTCTGTAGCCTGTAACAATATTAATGGTTTATACAATGTACTTAGTAGTGTTTTTAATCAGTTAATATCTAACATTTTATATAAACATGTTTAGTTACGAAACAAAAGCGTATCTCCTATAGGTAAGTTTATCTAAAAAAAAAATGCCTGTTTTGGTGACAATTGAGATCTATCGACCCTTGGTTTTTGGACAACAGTTTTTTAAAACAATGGTGTAAATACTTACCTTTGAAGGCTTTGGGTAACACTATCACATCCCCACTGTTGTAAAATGTCTTCAACTCCCATTATTTAATCGTTCAAACACCCAAAACAAAAAAACGGGCAACGAGACGAGAACAGTCCGATTAAATTTTGCTATACCCTTCATCTTGATCTATAATCACACGAATGACCCGGGGAAAAACCCAGCACCGCCAGTTTCCGGTGCCAATCGGGGTACATCGTAGGTGGACTTCTAGAAATGAAAATTTCCGAATTTTAAAAATTTTATATTTAGATTTATTGCAAATATATTCTCAAATTGAGCAATCCAAATGTTTCAAATTGAACATACAGGGCGCGTTCTTTTAAAAGATATTGTCATTTTAATTGTAAAAGACCGTTTTTATTTTAAAAAATAACTGAAATTCAAAGTAAAATTATATGTTATTTTAAACTGAAGAACAAAGAAGTTAAACCAAATCATGAAAGTCTTAGCTTTAGACTGTATTTTTAAAGTAAAAAAATATTCTAAAGGGTATGAAATAATTTTATTAATCATTTTGAAATATTTCTTTTAAGGCGGCTTTCTTCAAATAAGAATTGGTAATCTCAATTTAAATAAATATAAATAAAAAATATTAAATACTCTATTTGATAATATGTTTTTTCTGTATATATATATATATATATATATATATATATATATATATATATATATATATATATATATATATATATATATATATATATGTAAAAGTTTTTTAAAACTATCATGCAATTTTTTATTAACCACAGTTTCTAGAGATTAAAGAATAAGCAAAAATTTATAATGTAATTTTAAAAACTCGATGTTTAACCATAATTCTGCCGTTTTAATAAAAACGTGTGGATATTGTTTACTTTTTTCGACATAAAAACATTTCCCAAAGCTTGTTGTTTTCCAGTTAACTTTTGCATGTACTCTAAAGGGACAAACATATCAACGTTAGTGGCTAAACAGGTTCTGTCGGTTAATAGCTGCTGTAAAACAGGACAATTTTTGTATGGTTTTAGGTTTTGTTTACCATTTTTACATTTTACTAATGGGAAGTTTTAATTAACATATTTTGTTTAATACATTATATTTTACTAACAAGAAAGCTGTATTTTGCACTAGTGCGGGATCCAAATTAGAGGCGATCTTCATTCATCTGCCAACCGGATAAAAATAATATTTTATCAAAAATAGTATGTAAACAAATGTATTTCGAATGGGTTGCCTAAAAAAGTATGGTTATGGCTATGAGTTTTTTTTTAATTTTTGATTTTTTCTGTATAATGTCAGTTATAATTTTTTTTTTGTTCTGCAGGATAATACATTTTATTTATGAAAAAAAAAATAGTATATACCTAAGTACTGTAATGTAATAAAATAATTAAAGTTGACATTATAGAGGGAGTATTATTATTGTTTTTACAAAACTTTTTTTTTTTTTTTTTGATTAATCATAGTCTAGACCATAATAGCAACCCATTTGCAATATATTTATGTACATAATATATACGATTACAAAAAAATTATTTGGTTGGCAGTTGGGTAAAGGTCTACCCCAATTCGGATCTTAGACTATAATAAAATATTTAGTGTTAAGTAAGCAAATTACTTAAACAGAATAGAAAACAAAAAATAAACAAAATAGTCAAAATTTAGATTTTTTTTTTGTAATTAGTGTTTTTAACTTCTGTAGCAAAAATAATTTTATTTGTGCCAACAACCTCTTCAGCGACGCTAACTTTTATATTTACATCATCTTTTAAAATGTCCACTCTTATGGTGATGCGTGGCAAATATTTAGTAAAGGGTATCGTCCCACATGACAGACATGTTATTGTCCAAAAATAATAAGGACCTGGTGCTACGCATTATAACTACCACAAGTAAATAAAACTGATTTAAATTACATGTTTCTTATAATTATGTTATATTGGCATTAAGTCTAGGTATTTAATTAATGCTAAATTTATCATTATATCCAACAAATTCGGAATCTCGCTAGAATATGCATGCGTTTAACGTCCCAAAGGGCTTGTGTCCTCAACGTAACTGAATTTTGAAACCTTGCGTTGCCAAATTTTAAGCAGATACTTACAAGAACTGATGAAGAATTTCTAGTTTCAGTCAGTATTAAAACATCTGGTCTCTAACAGAATACAACAGGTTTAAAAAAAGACATTGAATATTCTGATCCGATAAGTCTCATAAATGGTTTTGCAAAAATTTTTGAGAGGTGCTTAAGGGATAGTTTGATAAAATTTTATGTCGTTTAATATCTTAGCGGAAAGTCAATTTGGCTTTAGGGACGGTGGTCTCAATGTCATATGGGATTAGGGGTAGAGTTTGGAGGTCTTTATAAATTATCTTTTGGATAGAGATCAATATGTGTGAATAAACAATACTGTTGGTGCTCGCTTAAATATAATCATATGTGTGCCGCAGGGCACAATATTGGGCTTAGTACTCTTTAAAACCCACATTAATTTAACTTTTTAACTTAGATATAATTGGTAAAATAATATCTTACGCTGATGACACTGCGCTCGTCTTCTCTGGCGATACATAGAAAGGAACCAAAAAAAACTGATATTGAAAGTGTAGTTAAAAACTGGCTTGATTTTTACATACTTAATGTATCTAAAACTCACTACATATCATTTTTTATATTCAATGCAAACCGACCTACATTTCAGTCTATTATATATAAGGATGATCTGCTTATCGAAATTCAGGCAGTCGAAAAGACAAAATATCTAGGAATAATGGTCGATCAGCATCTAAGGTGGAAAGAGCATATAAAATATTTGGCTAATAAGATTCGAGAATTAATACCCAGGTTTCATATATTAAGAGAATTTTAAAGTAATAAAATACTTACAGTAATTTATAGGGTTTTATTTAGACCTTCTTAGGTGTGGAATAATCCTGTGGGAGGGGACGCATCTAAGAGTCATCTGCAACAACTTCGGTTTATCCAAAACTATATATTTAGAATAATATCTGAAAAAAAGATTTTTAACGGACACCTTGTTTGTGTAGTTTAAATATCAGCAATTTAAACATCTTATATAATATTTACTCGGCTGGCTTATTTCTCCATGAGACCAAAGGGGTGCAAAATCTTATATCACACATATATCTTACAAGGCAGAATATAGATAACCATTCTGCCGATAAACAACCAAACAATACATTGGGGATTACACATAATACACATATAGCACCAAAATTGTACGAATTGCTTTTAAATCACCTAAGAATTATTGTCGCTAATAGAGGTTTTAATAAAATGAGTGAAAAGTACATTTTTATTAATCAAAAACGTTTCTGCAGTATTTTAAACTAACCTTTCTTTAGTTTTACTCTCATATTAATTTAGTTCATGGCTCCTCTGACCTTTTCTGTGATTAAATAAGTTATGTTTTAAAAACCAGAGTGTTTTTTTTTTTCTCTTTTTCATTTGTTTATATTTTTTATTTATTTATTTTTTAAAAATTATAGTATTAATTTTATTTGTTATATTTAGATTTTATATAAATTTGTTAATTTTTTTTTAATATTAATATAATAAAAATTAACTTATTTACATATAATAGACATACAATAAGTCTATCTTTAATGGTACATACAGATGCCGCATCATTTAGGTACTTAACCAAAATATTTTTAGATATCTATACCAGTATGTAACATAATTGAAAAGAAAATATGTAAATGTATTGTTATGTTTGAATAAAGCCTAAATTTAAAGCTAAATTTAAAACGATGACTATATATCCATATACATAAGTCTGTGGGCTTTTTAAATTAATTTTTACGAAATATATTGTAACTTTATTATTAATATTAAAAATAGCAATACAGATTTTGACATCTATAAAATACAAAAAGCTATCGGTCAAAAAAATTTATGAAGAATAAAATTACTCCTAATCCATAGTATAAAATACTTCCTTTAATTTTTACTTAGACAAGTTTTGTCAAATTTACTACTGAAGTCAATAGCAGAAAAAATGGTTAGAAAGGAACTCCTTATAAATAATTTATTAGAAATAAAAAACGGAAATTACTTTAGGTAAAAAAACCAAAAGTAGTAGTTTTAGGTTAATAAACTGACGGGTTTAATTCGGTTGTAAAACTATTGAAGTAAAGCAACACCAATAAATATGTTAATGAAAATTAAAATAATACCTAATTGTTTTGTTGTTAGTATACAGTAAAATATTTAATTAAGCAATAGTAATAAAATAGTTACCATAAAAAATACGATATTTATGTACAATCGTCACTAATTTAAATAATTTTTGGTAGAAAAGTATACGCTGTTTATATTGTTTTGCCATTATTTACTAATTTAAATAATTATTTATAATATTTAACAATTAAAAATTATAAACTAAATACTTCATAAATTTTCTATCATTTGTACATCATGTCAGTTCATTCATTTTTTTAATAGCATATTTTACACAAACTGAATCGGTTAAATCATCAGATTTAAGCATATTTAATTTTTAATCCGCAAGAACAGGGTCACCATGAAACCAGTTTTCGGAAGATCTAAAATATATTTATTTTAATGTCGCTGGCTTAAAGATAATTTTTTACGTTAGGATTAAAAATATACTTTAATACATTAATTGAAGTTTTGTATTTGTTACATTAACATTCCTTAAATACACGTATTTGGACTTATACCATATACCTACACGCGGGATTTTGATGTATGTAATGATTATTTCATATACATTACATTATTTTAAAGCATCTTTTTGATTTTAAATAAATGTTTCCTTCCACATTATTTTTGTTTTTTAAAAGGTTTCTTATATAAACACTTTTGAAATGTGTAACATCTAAACGGTAAAATTGCAAATAATTAAGAAAGAAAACATGGAGTTGAAGCAATGTTGTAGAAAATAGAATAGCTTGGTTTGTCCATCATTTAAAAGGCCAATTCAGAACTAGAATAATTTAACCCGTTTAGAGTTATTTAAAACTGCATGCGCACTTATTTACTATTTGCGTAGTTTTTTTACCGCGCACGACTTTCTACAGCTAAAAACTGATGTTAATATTTTCTAACCTAGCTTTTTCTTTTAAAATTATTTAATGGCTGAATTACCATAAAAAAAAATTGAATACCAAAGGAGATAAACGGTTGCTACTTATTTATTTTTAAACTAACAACTAACATCTGACAATTGGTAATACTTTTTCAAAAAGTTTTTTTCTATTATGATAAAAGTAACATTACAGCATTTTATAATTAATTTACTTTATCCTCAGTATCAACTCTTGCACTTTTTTATTGTAATTACTTTTGTTACTAATATACTAAAGCTAAAATAAATAAATTTTTGTAACAAATTTTCAAAAAAAAGTTGCATAAGCAATTACCAGAGAAGATTTAAAATATTCCACAAGGTAAAACTGAGTAACAATTAGCAGTTTAAATTAATCAATTAATAGGAATAGAGACACATCATTGTGACGGGGCAATGTAGTTTAACCAAGCCTGAGTAAAATTTTATTAACGAATGAAAAGGAGGCCCAGTAATTCCTACTCTTCCACTCTCCTTCAGAAATTTACCTCCAAAAACTTGTTTAACAATTTTAATTTATTTAATTAGATATTCGACAATTTTGTTGATTCTTTAAGTAAGTAGTATACTAAGAATAATTTAATAAATAAAAATATTTAAGGGTATTTACTCGCAAAATTTTACCAATTAATTTTACTGACCAAATAAACCAAGTAGAGCTTTATCAGTGTCCCTGTTGCGAACATTTGGGTTTTCCTTTTATGTTTAATATTGGTTCATGACGGAGTGGTAAATTCATAAAAAAGCTTATTTTATATTCCGCAACATTCGAAAGTTTTTACAAAGATTGATTTGTGAATTATTTTGTATATTTTAAACTAAAGTATGTCTCTTTTATTAAGTATGCAACATATACAGTTTCACTTATAATAAGTAAAATATTTTGAAACGTTTTGTTAAATACCCTCATGTCTTTTAAACCTTTTGTTAAGTTGATTTAACTTCGTGACTCTTTCAAAAAATTTAAAATATTTATATTCATTTTCTTAACCTGTAGCTTAAACATTATTGACGGTGTAGCATATAACGTTAATGATATAACTGTAAAACAATAAACACCCAAATAAAATCAACACAAATAAAAAAAAACTTTTAACGAAAAACACAACAAAACAACCTGAAAATTAAAAACCCTTCTCCATTTCACTTTGATACTCAGTAGCGAAAAAATATATTTTTTTTTAATTTGACGTTCGGCCCTCAGGCATCCATCATTTGTTTACCTTTTCCATTAAAAACCTAAAATTTTATTGCAGACTCTCCTCAATTAGATGATATGTAACTTTTCATACAAAATGATATGTTATATACTGGGTGTCCCATTTTCGACACTTTCATAGGGTATCTCCATAATCGTTAGTGCTATTAAAAAAGTAATTTAGGCGTTTTTTGAGTCTAATTTCAAATGATTAAATCAAAATTTAAAAATGTTCGCTTAATACACAAAAAATTGTTTTATACAAAAGATATTCCGACGACTGAAACATCATATAAAAACATACGGCTTCTTTACGAAACCGAAATCAAAATTTATAATAAAAAAACAGGGAAAATTAAAAAAGCCTGTTTGGATTTGTCGAGGCTCATAATCAGGTAAGAATAGTATATCTTGTAATAGCTTTAAATAGTAGTAGCTTAAGTTTTATTAAAGTGAACACTTCTTGGTGCGTTTAGCACTTTTTGTGGGTATTGAATAAGACTGAACCGTCAGACTCTGGTATGCAACGCTCATGTTGTTTGCGGTCGGAAAAAAAAACAGATACTAAAATATAACCAAAATACATATTGTATTTGCTTTTTATTTATCGATTCTTTTATTGTCTTGAATTTGGGATTTGCGGATGTTCGAGTGTATCGGCTTAATAAGATATCTCGTCTTGGTGAAGTTTTAATCTATTTTTATTAAAAGCACTTTAAAATTTTAGAAACAAAAAGAACACCTTCGTCAGAAAGATAGAAACTAAAACTGGAATTTTAAAATTCAGGGCGCAAGAATTTTGACGTCCAATAAAAATTTTGTCACTGGTTTTTAATAGATCTAACGAGGATTGTTCTTTTTACAAAAAAGTTATTTGTTTAGATGAATTTCGAATAACAGGTTGCGGCATTCTTAACCGACATAATAAAAGACATTGGAACTCCACAAATCTCCAAATGGTACAACCTGTTTGTCAACAAGGTCGATTTGGGGTTAATGTGAGTTGTTTTTTGTTTTAAAATAATCTGGTGTATCGCTGTGAATATAACAAAGTCTGGGAACCTAAAATAATTTAAATTTATATTGTACACTTTTAAAAATGTACAGACGTACTCCCCATATGCAGCTTTAAAATAAACTTTATAAACTTAAGTCATAAAACTTTTTTTATCAGATCCCTATAAATAGCTTCGGATTCTTTTGAGTATTTTAAATTTTTTTTGACCATATTTTTTTTTAAAGTTTTGTTCATTTTCGTTTTAAATTTGTACTGTATTTCTGTGAATCATCTAAAACTTCCTAATACTGTCATCCCAATGGCCTTGATATCTTTTTTTCACCTCTTTTATGTCGTAATGGATTCGTTCATGTTGTTCCCCTATTTAGTCGCCTACATTTTTTGGAAAACATTCGGTATAAAAATTTTAAATATAAATGTTCAAATTCATATTACACCTTAATTTTTTTTATATATTTATTTTAGTTATATTACTATTATCAATACTGTGTGTTCCTAAATATCAGGTACAAACGGAAGAGGGTTTATTTTATGATTAAAATTTCAAATAAATATTTCATATTTTTTTTTAGTTTTTTTATAGCTCCTTTTTAATTTTTAGTAGACCATTTTAAAAATATTAATAAAATTACAAATTACGAATTACAAAAAAAAGAGAGAGGCATTCCCTACTAGACCATTTCAAAGAATTTAGTTCCATTTAGCTAATTACAAAAAGATCTTTTTAATTTTTTTTTCAATAGGGGTAAGAAATACAAAAAAAAACTACAGAGGACATAATGTTTTTAAATAAAATAGAGAAATGATTTTGTATTTTAGAATTTACCAACAGCGCACAGCAAAACGTTCAGGGGAGGAAAATGGAGCATGGTCCCTGACAAAATACCATAGATTCTAACACTCGCTTAACATGTGCAATTATGTAACTCCTATTGCGTAACCTATGTATAAAATTTGAGCTAAATTGCTTAAAAATAACAGGAGCTATAAAGAAAAAACTAAAAAAATAATAAAATTTTAACACCCTGTAGAGCGGTAACTGTACGCACCTATATTATTTGAAATTTAACCATAAAATAAACCAAATAATCACGCTCTCCCGTTTGTACATTATATTTTGAAGCACACTGTATAAGACATTTCGTCAAAATTAACCTATCGTTTATTATTTGGTATTGACTTACTCGTTATTGGTAAAACCTTTAATCCAATTAAATTATTTATGAATACCTTATCATTAAATCGCCATTTAGAGATATTAACATGTAATCGCATTAACTAATTATAAAGACTCTCGCTAGACTGCTGTGGTAAAATTGCTTTTTTAAATAGCTAGCGCCAGGGGGCGACATAAGCAAGATTGTTAAACATATATTTTTTCTTAAATTTCTGAAAATCGCAATTTTGATTTTTTATCTTTCTCTCGGTGTATAGACATTACAAAATATTTTTTACAAATATCAAAAAAGGGTGAGAGATTATAATAATCATATCATTGGTACAGGTTATTACAACCAGGTATTTTTGTCAAGTAACTAAATATATTTGAGACCTTCTGCATTTTACAGTATCTCTTAAGGTGGCTCCAGACCAAACGCGCTGCTCCGCTTTGCGCTGATTTGTGCCACAAAACACCGCGCCAAACCGCGCGGCTTTCGTAGTTTCGTCGCAGAGCGGCGCAGAACACCGCAAAGAAAATTACTGATTCGCCATTGTACCAAATGGCGCGCGCGCAATTTGATATAATAGATTTGGAGTATTCCAAAAAAGTTAAAATTGCTGCGGTGGTCATTATTGAAATAATATAAAATATTAAATAAAAGAAGACGACAAAAACAACGTCAGCATTGGGTAATACGACGAAGACAATAAAGAAGTAATTTTCCATTTTACAGCGTCGATATCAATTTCCATTTTCGAAGAAATATTAGTTCAATTATCCAAGCATCATGCATTTTATTTTTTATGTGATAGTTATTACTTTTGGGATCCCACAAATTCGGTTTTTGGTAATAGAGTTTACTCAATTTTTTAATAGCCTCGTGTGTCCATACAAATGTAACACTCATTTTTTAATTCACCTCGAAACTCAAAAACAATCAAATGCACAGCGTAAATGTTTTCCCGTCCAAACGAAACGCGCGGAACATTTGCTTTTCTTTGATGTACCGACACTTTTTGGATCGTACTCTTGTACAGGGTAGCGCGAAACGGCGCCAATCAGAGCAGGTTATCGTACAGGCCCACACCGCTGCGTCGCGCTGAGCCGACTAGAACCGCGCCGCGCTGCAGCGCGTTTGGTCTGGAGCCACCTTTAGACATCGCGATAGAGCCTTTACTATAATTATACAAATAACTATAACCGTCTCTTAACATCTGGCTAATGTCATCTGCAATGGAACACAGTTTGCATGTTTCAGTGCTTGGACAATGTTGACGGAACAACTAGGAAGAAATGGGTTAAACACCGGAAAACCCGGCACTCACGGTACTTTGGTACTTAGGTTTATATATGTATATATAATCTCATAATATACATATATAATAATCGTTCGTGAGATGTCATAAAGGTAAAAAAATGTGTTCTATAAAAGTATTGGTAAATAAAAGAAGACTTGTTCTGACAATAGATTTTACTCGGTATCACAAGGAGTACAAAAAGAAATATGTTTTAACGTTGCGAAATTTTAAGGCAAAGATTTTTGAGTATAAACGATAAAAAGCATACACTTACTGGGTAAAGGCTTAGTATACTTAGTATAGTTTTCTAAAAATAATAATGTTAACAAATATTTTTCATTGCCTAAATTTGTAAGCCTTTAAACTCACCCCATTTTAAAACTAAGGGATATAAAGGGATTTAATTCACATAGTCTTGGAGCTTTTGAAAAACCCTACTAAATCATTTTTGAAAAAAACTTTCTTCAATAAAAATAAAGGAGGTATGTTTAAAAAATCAATTAATATTATTATTATTTTTTTAAATTGAAATAGCTCCACTTCGAAGCATAATAATCTACATAACTGTATAGTTCGCGGTCCTCGTGCGTTAGACGTTTAAAACTTTTCAAGTTTAACAACAAACTTTATTTTAAAATACAGACGGGTGCTCTGGTAAGGATTATAATAATAGTGCACCAGTAGTAAAAGGTGAGGATGACGTCGACGACGACGATGATTATATAAAAAAAATATTTAAGAAACTTATTTTTTTTCTGTATTTGTATAAATTTTATTTTTGTCTATGTATGAAAATATGCAGTGAATTTTTGTGTAAAGTTTAAAAAATCAAAATAATAATAACTTTATATAGTTAAAGCTGAAACATTAATAACCCTATTTTCCAAATTTTTAATATCAATTAAACAAGACTATAAAAGAAAACATACTTTTAAATAAAAATATTTTTTATAAAATAATGTTTTTACTTTTGTTGTTTGTTTACTTATTTATTTAATTTTTAACTGGCGATTAGTATTTCTGTGACACTTAAATGCTAAAAAAAGTGAGCAAAAAAATTTACAAGATAACAATAAACATATACAACTTTCTTGTAAAAATTATACTTATTGTTATTTTAAAAAGTAACATTACTTACGAAGAAAACTTTTTTTTGGTTAGTGTGAGTAAATAAATTTGGTTACTTATCCTTTAAAACTGAAATATAACATCTAAAAGAAAACATAAATAATATGTGAACAGGTAACAGACGTCTACGCCATCTGCTAACCAAAGGGCGAATCATACTCCTCACAACTTACGGTTTCACTGACTTGCCGAGACCACTAATAGATTAATAAAATTAATATATATATATATATATATATATATATATATATATATATATATATATATATATATATATATATATATATATATTATATATATATATATATATATATATATATATATATATATATATATATATATATATATATATATATATATATATATATATATATATATATATATTATATATATATATATATATATATATATATATATATATATATATATATATATATATATATATATATATATAAAACAGAAAACAAACTTGGAAAAAAATTATTTTTATTTGCGATGACAGATCTGTGAACAGATGATTGATTGATTTCATAACTTAAACGCTGCAGTTGAGTTCGCGTAATATTCGCCGTTGATTGTTTATCCTTTCTGAAGGTAATCAATTTAAATTAATCCTCCCGCATCCCAAAAAACTAAAGCCATGACTTTGCCTGCAGACGGAACTGTCATTGCCTTCTTTGGAGCCGATTCTCCCCTTTCAGTCCATTGTTTTGACTGTTTCTTTGTTTCGGGTGTGAAGTGATGAACCCATGTTTCATCCATGGTTATTAATCTACGCAAAAACTTGACTTTATTGCTGCGAAACTTTGCCAAACACTCGATTGAAACATCCTCTTGACGTTGTTTTTGGTCCTGTGTGAGCAATCGCGGCACCCATCTTGCGGACAGCTTTCTCATATCCAAATATTCAGTTAAAATACGATGAACTACACTTTTGGAAATGCCTACCATGTCTGCTAGCTCCCTTACTTTCAGTCGGCGGTCGTCCAGTACTATTTTGTGGATTTTTTTCACCACTTCTGGCATAGTCACCTCATTTGGCCGACCCCTGCGATTTTGATCTTGTCAGATGGTACAATGTCGTTTAAACTCTGGTTCCAGTATTTTACTGTTGTAAACGAAGGGGCATACTCTCCCAGAGTAAAATATAGCTCCGATTTTATATCGGTTGGATTCAGCCCTTTCAAATGACAATTGAATCACATAACGATAACCAATTTTTTCCATGTTGACAAATTTGCTGACAACGTTCACTAATGATGGCTGCCAAACAAATACTAAACAAGGTTGCGCTGTCAAACTTCGAATTTAAGCTTTATAAAGTTGGTACTTTTTACTACTGTCATTTTTTTGAACAACAATCGCCATCGATACCTCAGGTCGGATACGTCTGGGACCTTCCTCGTAGATTTGTAAGAAATTTTGTCTAATTTGAGATCTAAGTAGTTTAGGATTAATAAATGGAATAAGATCCTGCCCGCATTTAAAATTCTTAGACAATTATGACCTTAGGAACTTAGGTTTAATCATATTGCAAAACTTCTAAAATACCTTCTAAATACGCGATATTACCGCTCAGGTTTCAGGGTGTTCCGAGTAAAAATGTTCAGTTTTTAGAATTTTTGTATACCCAACTTGGGGCACACTGTATGTTTTAAGAATATTAAAAATAACCAGCTGCTGCGGGATTCTGTGATCACCCTGTAGGTATACATAATAAATACCATTTTTTATATTTTGGCTGGTAAATTCAATCTTTATCCCCTAATATCAATGTAAAATGGGATGCTGTGCTGCGATAGACAGCCTCTCTATCTCGAAAACTCTTTTTAAGGATTACTTTAGAAAACTTTTGAATTATGAATATTACATGCGGCCACTTGAGATGCTTTTTTAGTGCCTTTGTATTTTAAAGTGGTTCCTATCAAAATCTAATTTTCGATAAAAAGTAAAACGAGATTAAATTCTGTCTCAAAATATTATATATGTAAAAACTTTTATAAATAAATAGATTTTTAAGTTAAAAATACATTAAACATAAGCCAAACAAGATTAACATATTGTTTTTTTTTAACCCAGTACGAAACTAAGTTTTATTTTTATTTTAATAAATAAAAGGTTTAATTGCTGCAAATAAACCCATTCATCTAAAATCTAAATGCATTTTAATAATATTAGGAAAATAATGTAGTATTTTTAAATAAGTTATTTTAATTATAAAATTAAATTTATGAGTTTTACGATATTTAATATAGTCCGGAGGCTGGAAAGCTAAAAATAAGTTATTAATAGCCAATCCATTTTTTTTTTAAATTCCATTAGGGACGTGTTTTTTAATAACAAAAGGTGGGATTAAGCATTCGCATTGCAGCCAGCAAAAACAATATAACAAAAAAAAATTAGAAATTTAAATTGTTAATTTCCTGGTTACCACTTAAACAGCGAGATATATTTTTTTTTTCACATTTGACAGAAACATTTATTAAAATTTAAAATTTATATGACGCTTTTTCCTTGTCACGGCTAAAATTGCTTGTCAAAGAGACTAGTCTAAAAAATATGATTTGAAAATAAAAAGAACAGTAAAAAGAAAAAAAAGCAGATTAATAATTCAAGGCATTATGTAGACAAAAAAATATTGCAACAAATATTCAAAATAGTGACCTTTTTCTTGGATACATAGATGCATGCATCTAATCGAATTCACGGTCCTATCTTTTCTTTTAAGTGTTTATTGCGCCATTTTAATGGTCTTATACAGTAGCATATTTTTGCTCCTGATATACCATATTTCCAGAGTGTCCCACAAGAACGTATTCAGAACTATAAGATCAGAGAGCAGAGTCGGCCACCTAATAGGTTCAGCACTTTCTATCTACCTGTATGGGAATATATTATTTAAATATTTATTGATTGCTCTAGTACTGTCTGCAGGGGCTCCATCATGTTAAAGTTAACATTCTTTTAAATTTGCAAAGAGTAAATTATTGAGATATTTCCCAAAATTTGTGTCACACAGTTGCTTTAGCCCAAGTGTTTTGGCCTAAAAAACACTTTTCCAACTTTTATTTGGCCCTTGGCAGCCTTTAAAAAAAATTATTTTTTTTTCTTTAAATAAAATTAATGACAATTAAATAGCAAAAGTACAGTAAAGCTGAAGGTGAGTAGCAGAGAGAACGTGCAAAAATGCCCTAACTCATTTGCCGGAGAGTAGGGGGGTTAAACTGGGCGTCACTGCTTTTGGTGCCAGGTCTAGCAGAGACCTTCCAAGATTTAATTGGGAACTCTTGTTCAACTTTACTACCACTCAAAGACAAGAAAAACTTTAATAAACAATATTAACATTAAAAAAAGGAGACACTAGGCGAGCCAAATAAAACACTATATTTAAAACAAATAGTTAATTGAATTTATTATAAATTTGTAATTTAAAGTTTACACCAAAAAAATAATCAAAATAAAATGGTGAATGCGCTAGGTGATGAAATTACAAAATTTAAATTTATAATTTAAAAGTTTACAAATATATATATATATATATATATATATATATATATATATATATATATATATATATATATATATATATATATATATATAAAAAAAAATGAAATGGTGAATGCGCTCAATAACTGTTAAATTTTCTATTCTGATGAAAAGAATAAATTTTAAAACTATAAGTCTACAATTTCAAAAAATATATAAAATATAAAAATATATATAAATACCGCTTATTAAATTAACAATAATTTTATGACCAGGTGCACCATTTGAAAACCAATCAGAAAATTAAGATTTACCAAAAAAAGGAAAAAAAATTACAATAAAAATAAAAGAAAGGGCCGCAAATAATTTATAACAATATGGTAAAAATTTAAATGGTAGAGACCTAAATTGTTTCTTGAAAAGTGTTAAAAAAAATTGTTAGTAAGTTAATTTTAATGTTGCCTGTTTTGTTGAATCCAAGTGATGGCAGGTGTGCCAGCCACTACACCATGAAGAGGGATGGTGTCCAGAACTACAAACAACACATTAACAGATAAATGGTCACTATCTCTAACCCGTCCCAAGAAAACTTCTACCAAATTGATGGCCCCTCCAAACCAAAGCGAAAACTGTTTCAAAATTAATTAATGGCCCAGCAGAAAAATGGCCCGTCCGAAGAACCCTACAAAATTCAATACTAATTAAAACCCAATAAAACGTAAGATAATTAAGCGACTTTAAAAATCCCAAGAAAATTCCCTCAAATCCCATACTGTATGTGTTCCATTAAAAAAAGTTAATAAAAGGAAACTTTAAAATCTGGTGCTTGGTTCGAGACCTTTCAGTAAACAAAAAAAAATAATTACTTATTAAGTAAGCAACGTTAATTAATAAAAATAAAAATCATTAAAAAAAACAAAATACTTGTTAGTAAACCAGTTTACAAAAATTATGCCCTATTCCATTGGACAAAAAAAACATATTCTAGCTACCAAAAGTTAATTAACATCACTTAACTAGTGTAAAAAAAAGGTAATATATCCATACGATTTTTTAATCGTAGGTAAAAGCCCAAAACATATTTATTGATCTTTATTTTTACTTGGCATAACAAATAATAAGTAGGTTTCTGACTGATAATTTAAATAGTTCAATCACGATATATTTACTTGTTTGCTTTTTTTGTCTTAAAAAACACTCTATCTTGTAGAATTAGAAGATACCAACAAAATAAAAATAACTTAAATATCATTGATAAATGATAATTAAATAAGGTAAAAAAAATAAATAACTAATTTTTGTTAAGTATAACAAAAGCCTCTCCGGCCTACTAAATTGACAATTTAAATAATAAATAGGTCTCGAACAGTCACCCAGATACTTATACCCTGAATAAAAGTCTCAAAAAGAAAAATTATGACAAGAAAACTTAGTAATTAAAATTTATTACCAAAAGAAGGTAATTTAACCCCAGAAAATTAATTAATACTAAAAGAAACAAATGATCTATACACCAGCGCCATCTAACGGCGATTTATTAAAACTTTAACGCTAATTAGAGTAGCCAATTAACGTAACTGTCAAAAAAAAACAACAAAAAAGAATAATTCAATAAAACTGCGATTTTCGCAATAAATTGGCCACAACAAACCCCTTAAATTGGTGTAATTAGGGTAATTAATAATTAATTCTTACTGAAATTCGACTTGCCCAACGCATGACGTAATATATAAAAAAATAATGACAATCCCCTGAACCACCAGCGCGTCTTAAGAAAACCCAAATAAATCTATTAATGTACCGTTTTATACGGAAAATACTCAGTTAGAATAAGTCTAGAAGAACTTACCCAAGATGTTAAGGGGTATTTTCAACTAACACGTGATCCCTGCGGCGTCGAACTGCAAGTCCTGCAATGCAGATTTCTTTCCCGAAACAGCCAAAAAGGCAACGCAAACCACAAAATTCACACAAAACCAAAGGTAACTTAAATCGGGAAAGATTTTGGGAAATTTGCAGCACAAATCCTATAAAGATGGCTTGAATACCAGTAGCTGCAAATTTTCCTAGTTCTCAGCTTGAAGAATGACGTGAAAGTGCCAATCGTAAAACATGGCCGATGGCCCTTCGTCCTTCTCAAAAAGCACCAGTGGGCGCACGCGCATCGCTGCTAATTCTAGGAATTTTCTCGCCCCTAAATTGGCAACAATGTTACGCATTTTGAGTTGCCTACCCACGCTGCCCAAATAACAATGTTAATTTTTTAGTACATAATACTACGAGGGGTAAAAGCAACGTAAAGCATAAGGTAGGATACCAAATACGATAGAAAAACAGAAGTAACCCAGCAATTACAATCAAATTTGAGCCTTTTGCCAAAAATAAACTGCAAAAAAAAATGAAAACCGACCTGCATTAAGGTAAACAAACTAAATTATTAAAAACAAACCTAGGAATAAAAACTAACCGTGACAGTGATGAGGCCATTTTTACCTCGATGGCTTCATTAATAGGCAAAACTGTCGCATTTGGGGCTTAGAAAATCCACGAATGATTCATCAGAAAGTAATTCATCCACAGCGTGTCACTGTATGGTGTGCATTATAGCTTGGAGGAATAATAGGACTGTTTTTCTTCGAAAACAAGAAAGGTAATGTAGTAACGGTGAATGGCGAACGTTAGGCTGGTCGTCCACTGGGTGCGTAGTTGTACGACCTACTGGTCGTGCGTAATTGTCCGTATATTTCCGACTAATCCCTCAAAATGAAAAGACGTTAAACGGCGTCGATTGCCTACGACTTCGGTCGGACAACTTCAACCGATTACATCCGACTTGCGACTAGGTGGGATTTGTCGGACGAATTTAAACGACTTTTTTATCAGTATTTTTAAAAATCTTGAAATAAAATAGAATATGGATTGCGGAAAGCTAATTAGCATGGTGAGAGAGCGAAAACCATTATGGGACATGCGAGATACAGATATTGCTAATGTCAAAGGAAATTGTAATATTTTTTTTTCTTTTAATCTCATCTTAAAATGAATTTCAAATATATATATATATATATATATATATATATATATATATATATATATATATATATATTTTATATATATATATATATATATATATATATATATTTTATATATATATATATAATATATATATATATATATATATATATATATATATATATATATATATATATATATATATATATATATATATATATATATATATATATATATATATATTTTCATTTATATCATTTGGATCCATTTTAAAAACACCAGGCACAAATGCAAAAATTTGATACAAAATATCGTACGAAAATAAAAACTAGTCGGTACTAATGGACGACCTACAGTCGTACCAATTTGTACGATCTAAGTCGTCCATATTCTCACGACTTACAGCCTTATTGTGCTATGATAACACAGTTTCTTGTGCCTCATTTAAAAGCTATTGATGTTGACGATATGTGGTTTCAGCCACATGTCATACCGCCCGCGAAACGTTGACGATCTTGCACGAGTTTGCTCCTGGTCGTGTCATTTCCAAATTTGGTGACCAGAATTGGCCTCTGGACTTCTGTGGGGCTATCTGAAGTCACGGGTATACGCCAATAAGCCTGCAACCATCGAAGAATTAAAAGCGACGTTGTATCAATGAAATACCGCAACATGTATACAATAACGTTATTGAATATTTCGTCAAAAGGGTACCCATATGCCAGCAAAGCCGTGGCCGGTCATTTACAAGATGTGTTGTTTCATATACAGTGCCTTCATTAATGTTTGTAAACCACGTGACCACGCGATTTTGGTTTGTAAAAGTGGCTCCACTGCTTGGTTTCTTTCCTATTTACAATGTTGCCACGATGGAAAAAAGTTCATAAAGTTTTTGCCGACATTTATTTTTTTCTGTGATAATTTACCAGCTTCTAAACTCCAAACAAAGCAAAAAATGTTTAAATCATTATTACTGATTATAATAACCTCCTAAAATGTTAAACTTCCAAAAAAATCGGAGTCAGTGCAGGTTAGTGGTCCAAAGAACACACCTTTTATGAGGAAAATATTAGTGTTGGCAACACAGCAAGCTCTTTTTCGACAGTAGACTTGACTGACACTACTGACAGACCATTGTTGGCGTTAGCGGTATTTGGTTTTTGGATAGTTTTTTTTGGAAAAGTTTTAGATTTTTTTGAACAAATTATGTTTGAAAACGAACCTTACAAGCTGAAAACAGTTCTTTTCAGAATTACTTTTCATATTTCTAGTTTTAAAGGTAAGTTACATTTGTTTTTGTTATTGAGGTTACGTAAATAAAACTGTTTTGTTTACTTTTAGAAAATGTTTAAAATGTGGACTGTGGAATAAGATGCCTTTATAATAATGGCACATTTTAGAAGTGCAACTCGTAATGAGGATGGAACTTGGTCATATTCTCTCCAAAGTTGCATGGACCTGTTTAGAGAAAGGTTTCCTGAGAATCTTGAGTACGAAACATTTGTCCATCACAGACATGTGCTAATCAATGGCTTTGAAAACAAGAATTGCATTTTTTAAGGGCAAGTCCACTGGAAGGCCTACCGTGCTTACAGAACCTGTTCTTGATATACATTCTCGAATGGAGCACATTCCTAAGAAATCAGTGGAGTGTTGTCTACTCAGTCCGGTAAAGTTACTATTTTAAATAAAAATTGAAATTAATGTTTACAGTGCCATATTTTGTTTTTTAGAAATATTTTTGCCATAAAGCACTAACCAAAAACTTGGAAATGCATCAATATAAGGTCACAGTATTGCAAGAATTCCTTTCACCAGATTTTAGAAAGAGGGTGCAGTTTTGTCAATGCTTTGATGAGATTCTTAACACTGAATAGTGTTTTGGCCGGACTTTCTTCTCTGATGAAGCGTGGTTTCATTTGCCCGGTTAAAATAATTTTCTGTACATTGTTTTTATCTTAATTTCTTTTAGCATGTAATAATTCTCCTAATTTTTTTATTATGTAACTTAGGTAGTGTAATTTATTAATAATGTAAAAATAAATCTAAGTCATGTCCATCATTTTAAGTCAAGTAGTTTTATTTAAATAATATGAATAAACTGTGTAAACTAAGAGTTAATGTGACTTGACTTTTCCTATTAAGTTTAAATTGACTAAAATCCAAAGGTATAATAAAATATATTAACGGATCTTCGCTAAACCCTACATAGTCAAGAGAACATGGCACCAAAACAGGCCTTACGAGGGATTTTTTGTGCAGTAAGATGGATTCAAATGTGGTTTCTTGCATTCGAATTGTATAAACATATAGAAACTTTGTAAAACAAATTTAATTAATGGGAAATAAATAACTGCATTTTTGCATTAGAAAAATGCAGTTTTGAAATGCATCTTAAAGTTTGCAACTATAAAAAAATTATAACTAGGTAAATAATGATGCAAATGGTCTCGAATTTGTTACTCGGGGGTTTTCGAGGTCGTTGAACACTTATATGATATTGACAAGGGCCTGGGGAGTACCTGGTGCACCCTAAGTATGGTGTAAACGTGGTCTTCTAAAGTTTTACAACAAATCCTGCAAATGTCGATCCAACTGTCGTAAAACTTCACTAGACCACGTTTACACTATCCTTAGCGCGCACCAGGTGCTCCGTAGGCCCTTGCCAATCTCATAGTCAGCATGTAAGCGACCCTGAAAACTCCCGAGTAACAAATTTTCATTTTCATTATTATTTACCTAGTTATACATTTTTTATAATTGCAAACCTTAAAATGTAATTTAAAAATGATTTTTTTAACGCAGAAATGCAGGTTTTCATTTTCCAATAATTAAATTTGTTCACAAAGTTTGTAGACGTTGATACGAATCGGATGCAAAAAACCGTATTCAAATTCATCTTACTGCACAAAAAATCCCTCGTTTCCTTGACTAGAATTTTTTGTACTTAAATCTAGCAAATTAAATTATTGACAAACAAGAGACTCAAAACTAAATGCATACAAAAATTATCCAAAAAGGCCCTAATAACTTGGTTCAAATTACAATTACTTGAAAAAATGATAAATGGTAAATTTTATAACCTTAAAATATTTTTGACAATTAAATATCGATTTTAAAATGCCCGGCGCCAATGAATATTTCTAGGGATATTTTATTAAATTTTGTGCAACCTCTGAATAGGCAACCCGCAACATTTTTGGTCACGTGGTTTACAAACATTAATGAAGACCCTGTATAATTCCCAAATGTATATTTTCTAAATCAATAAATATTTCAATACTTTGCTACAGAAAACCATGTTTTTTTGAACACTGAAATCTTGCGCTGTTATTAAAACACCCTTTACATATTTCTAAATACATTTACTCTGTTTTCGTACATTTTCTGTCAAATTTTTTGTACAGTTTTAACATTTCGATGTTAACTTTATTTAAAAAACCTATTTTCTTAGAAAACCTGTAAAGGCAAATCTCTTTTGACAATTACTGACATTTTATTTTTACAAGAAACAAAAAGCATTAGTCGGAGTCAGGACCAACTAAGACGACATTTTTTTTTAATGAATTGGGTTATGAGGATTTACACATTGTTGAAGTCGGAATAAGTAACACTATTTACCTTCGTAAAAACCCGATATGGCTCCAAAAGGAAAAAATAAAATTGATGATGGTGGTCGAGTGATGAAACATCGTATGTGAAAACTGAAAGCACTATCAAATAGCGCGGAGAAAGTGACAAATATTAAAGTGCAATCTGTTTTATAATCCGTTTTACAATAAATACAGGATAAAATAAAAATAATTTTTCAAAATTCCGGTTTTCTTGGATGTCTCCAGTAATACTGGGAATTTTAAAACTTTTTAAATGGAGTATAGTTAGTCCCATATATAAGATAAAATACAAATGAATTATTGTTGCGCTACGATCTTAAAGCTTATTATAAATTAATTTAATTAAAAATAAATAAAACAACCCACATATGTTAAAAGCACAAAAACTTATGATTATTTATGTTTATTTATAATGTTTCTCCTCTTTTATTATTTGCGTATATTAAAAAAAAATCATAGATACTATAGGTAGTATGAGAACAAGAAACTAAAAATAAAAAAAACATATAATAAAATTATGGTCTGATGAATTTAATTAAATATTTATTGTCCTTTATACTTTATTAGTTAAAGTTACATTACACTTAAAAATATCTAAAGTTTAGGAAAGATTGCACTTAGATATCAAAATTAAGTTACATTAGTAAATGTTTTTTAAAGGTAAAATTTTGTTTATAATTTTTACACAAAAATAATTTATTTACCTTATATACATCAGAAATATGTGTAAAAATATTGTTGTACTTGTCTTAAAACCCTAATAAGTAAGCTGAGAATTTATATCTTCAATAAAAAAATACAGGCATTAAAAGTAAACGTTAGGTAATGTTTGATTTAATCTGATAAAAATTAAATTAAGAGATCTTAAGATGTTTCACTAAATTTGTATGTTAGCTTATTTAAATGTGCATTTTAAAAAACCTATTATTTGTTACTACAATAAATAATTTTACCTTTAATTTCTTTAACAAAAATCTTAGCTCTTTGGTGAGATAAAAAAACATTTTAAAAATCCAGTAAACAGGTTACTTACGTTAGTTTAACTTTTTTTTTCACTAAAAGCATTATTTAAATATATGTTCTTTTATTTCAAGTAAGTTGTAGCATAGTATTTTAGACGTCCCTTGACACAAGCTCATCAAGTGGGTAAGATACACTTTTTAACTACTTTTATAAAAATAACTAAGATAAGTTTTTATCTATTGTAAAAACTAGTTTATAAAAAAGGTTTCTGTGCGTGACACTATAAAAATGGCTAGATACCAATTTTATGCATTTTAAGACCTACCTATGCTAGGTAACATAAACTATTCATTTTAATTACTTTTTATAATAAATATTGTTTGGTATTATTCTCTACTACTTATCATTTCCGATTAAATTATAATTGTGGGAAAAAGATTATATTACACCATTAAAACATTTTCAGATAATGGATGCATATTTTTGTTGGCCTGGTGCTAGCGCTGTTTGTGTTGAAATATAAAAATTCGTTTTTAAATAAATAACCCCTCTTACTTGGTTAGACTATGTTAAGGCAAATTAAAAAAATGTATAAACTAACTAAATGTCACCAGCATAAACTCGGCTGGAACAGCTTTATACTTGCTGCTATAATCATCGTTGTAGGCCGAGGCCCGTCCACACTTGTTACTCAACATTGTTATCAACTATGTTATTCAACATGTTTCTGAAATTTCCTTAAACAACAAGTTATTTGTTATTTTAGCAAGTTATTTGTTACCCGTCAGTGAACGGTAAAGATCAAAGAATGTGGACGACAATATTTAGCAACATGTTGTTGTCTGTGTTGTCTACATTAGCTTTTTGTATTCGTTTGCGGCTGTGAAGTCCTTAGTTTTGTTTAGACCAATGACCGATGTACCTGTGCTAAAATGGAGTGGAGCAAGGAGGTCACAATTCAGTTAATTGAATTATGCGGAAAAAATAAAAGTGAAAAAAGATGCGGTGGAAAAGAAAATAAAAAAGCTTTATTGGTCAGTCCCAGAGGGTAATAAAGAAAAGCAAGACTCATTCCGGAGATGGAATTGATGAAGTTTTTGTTAGCATATGGTTTGCATTAGTGTCCGCACGAAATTTCGGTTTCGGCCGAGTTTCGGCCAAGAATCAAGTTTCGGCGGCAGTTTCGGTTTCGGCTAAAATTGGCCGAAACTTTTGCCGGAACCGAAACTGATTTCGGAAGTTGTCGTGCACGCTCGCCTAACTTCGTATCTCGACTGGAACTTAGAGTGTAATAGTAATTTTATTAATTATATTTTTATATAAAAGGTACCTAAAAGATAACACTAGAATAAATGATTACAACAAAATTTATATACTGTGTTTCCATTTCATGTCCTAATTAATACAGAATAATAGGTAAAATGCACCAAATTTTAGTATTTTAAGGAATTTTCTACTTGACCACGTGAGTTTCGGTTTCGGTTTCGGCCAAAACTGAAGCCACGGCCGAATATTCGGTTTCGGTTACGGCCGAAAAACCAGTTTCGGTCGGACTCTAGTTTACCTTTTTTAGATTGGACAAGGCGCTGGATCTTAATGGTAAGATGTACACGTTGGACACATTGTATTATCTACACTATGTGACCCTGGCGATTTATAAGTAATGGCCCAAATATACGTTGTCACAACATAAGATCAAAGATAATACTACTACGGATAAGACAAACCATTCAATGCTATATTTTTGATACCCCTAATGGACTTTGGCTAACGCGAGCCGATGTCCATCGAGAGATTTTCGCGCTAGGCATTTCAATCCTTGAACGAAAGTTAAACAGTGTTGCCGACAGGCCTTTACTATTGGCGTGATGAAACGCGACTAAAAATAAACAACCCGTTTAGCCGCCCGCTTTCGCTACTTCCAATTCCGAATAAGGTTCAAGCGACAGACATTGGCAACTTCGCACATGGTTTCGGACCTCGTTTCGCTGGGGCAGGGGTTACTGACTTAATTTTATTCGCATTTACGGAAGCATTGATATCTCCAAACTGATTCAGAACGCCCCATTTAAATGAACCAACTATCCGTAGTAGTATTATCTTTGATAAGACTTATTTTTATTAGTGCTTCCAATAATTACCTATTCATTATTGTGTTTCTTTTTTTTTATTTTCTATAAATTTTACATCAGCCTACAAAAAAAAATATTGATTTTTTTGTAGGCTTTTTTCACCCTTGCATGGGTGGCCCCAAAATCCTAAATTAAATCCCATGTCGATATTTGGCTTATTTTCGACAAACTAGCCAAATAAACACTTTAAAAGTAACATATATAATTTTATATTTTTGGTAAAATTGACATTATTTGTTTAAACTAAATTAAAAATATTAAAATTTTAATATATTTTTATTATTTAAATCAAATCGAAAACTTAAACGGTACTGTTTAAAACATATGTGTATATAACAACATATAGTTCTATTATTTATTTTATTTTTTATTTAAAACCATTTTCTTTTGACTTTAAAAAAAAAGTAAACAACTATTTCAAAAAGTTTTTAGTCTAAACTAAACGAAAAAGAACTTTGGTTACTGAATGATCAAAAACGATAATTTTAATATAATATGTCAGTGAAAGTGAATTACAGGGGATGCTTTATAGAAATTTCCTAATATTTTTTTTCAGTGTTTAAAATCATAACCTTGAGACAATATAAATGCAATATACGTTCGGGTGACTTAACCTATAAATGAAAAGAATCGTCCCTATAACTTATAGTTTATGTATTTGTGCTATTTTTCTTGTAAATTTGAAAAAGAAAAGTTGATGATGTTTCATCAACTTTACTTTTTTATATGGGCGCAATTACATTTTGTTGTAACAAAGTATTAACGTTATAGCTATGTTCGCGAACCCATTTCTGTAAAATATCTATTCAGCTTATGTATTTTGCCAATTACTAATATTTTATTATTTACAAAAAAAATGACGTTCGGGGGAATCAAGGCCAACTGAGAAAATATTTTTTTTTTAAATAAATGAGGTTATAAACTCTTAGATTATAACATGTTATACATTGTTGAAATTAGAATAAAAAGCACTATTTGGCTGTGTAAAAATCTAATATGGCGTCCATATGAAAAAATCAAGTTGATGATGATTCTAAAAACCCGAAACGTAGAAAATAAAAATAGACTACTCGGTCATATTCTACAAAAGAAGTTGCTTTAAAGAAGTTTTTACTGATTTAAAAAATTTTCACTTATAAAAAAATATGGCCGATTTTCAAAAATGCATGTGTCAGGTTTTTTCAAAATTTATCAAAAACCTGAATAGATAAAACCATGTAGTAAACGAGATAAGCTTACTAACATAATTGTCCAAAACTTTCCCCATTTAACCGATTTTCTTTTTATCGTGGTTTCCTAGATCCCCATACATTCTCCACCGATTTGGGACACACTGTGTAATAATAAAGCACGAAGAGCAGTTTAAATGTACATAAAAATATATCCATAACCTAGGATTTTTTTACTATTTTTGCAAATTTTTTGAAAAAGGAATAAATTATTAGACAATTTTTCTTAAAAATACCGACTATATCTTTTATTGCTTAGGTATGTTTTACTTTGGAAAAAGACCGAAAAATGTATTTACTTCGTTCTTTTTGTTAAACCTAAGTATTCGCCAACTAACTGGCGCGTGTATAGGTAAAGTGAGATAAGTCAAAATATGTGAAAATAATATTATTTAAATTAAACAATAATTATCATTATTTAATTTTATTATGAAAATAAAAAAAATACTTAGAATTACCAAAAGGTTATATAGGAAAATTTAAATTATTATTTTAGTTACTTCCCAATTATCTTATTTTTTACACTTTTTAACTTATCCCATTTTGCCCATAAAGGTGCCAATTATATTTGTTTAGCTACTTAATCTTTTTTAAATTTTATAAATTTTATCTTACTTATTTAGTTTTTTTTTATGATTATTAATAAAAAACAATTTTGCAAAATATTGCCGGTCGATATTACCGCTACTACCTAACAGCGGTTTTGCAGACAATTGCGTCAAAAGTGTTACAAATTAAAAAACTTCTAACCTTGTATATAAACTGAATATAAAAATATTTTTTACAATTAAAAAAGAAATTACTTGTGCACTATTTCTAACCACATGATAATAAGTAACACATTTTTTACTGTTAAATTTTTACATAACTAAAATTTGACATTTAAAGCCTAGGCCTAGATTTATACTATCAATACAAGTTGTAATATAAAACTTATTTCTGGCATCATTTTTTTTGTAAAAATGGGTCTCTTGCAGTCTGCAGTATGTGTGCAAATTTTATTTAAGGTACTGCAGAGTGTCTAGCAGTGTCTTAAAGCTTTGCAATGTCTCGCAATACTACGCAATGTCTCGCAGTGTCTAATAATGCTTCAATGCTGCAGGGCCGCGCAACGTGTCGCAATGTCTTACAGTGCATTGCAGTGTCTTGCAATGCGTTGCAGCGTCTCTCAATACGTTGCAGTGTCTAGCAAATGCTTTGCAGTGTCTTACAGTCCCTCACATGGTCCTACAATATTTAGTAGTATTTTATAAACCACTGCGCAATCTACGTACGAAAAATAATGATTAAAGGGTTCTTTAAAAAAGATTGCACACTAACGTTATTGCACTCACCTACCTTTCACTAAAACTAGAAATATTCGTGATTATTCTCAAATCACCGGTATCATAACTCAACAGATATTTATTCAAACTTAATACTTAATATGTTAAAATATAATCTGAAAAAAAGTATCCTTAATTACTAATGCACGAGTTAAACTTGTCAAGATGTAACGTATTATACCGGATGAAACGTGCTCAATAAAACGTCACGGAATAGCTTAATATATCTTATACAGGGCCGTATTTAGGCGGTGGCGAAATGGGCGCCCGCCAAGGGCGCAGCTACCTGGGGGGTGCAATATCGGCTATGAATTTTTTTTTCATCAGTTGTCAGTACCGTACTCATATTATTATTTTTTATTAACAAAATTATTCAAATAAAAAAAATACAACAGAACAATTTTATAACAAATTTTTAACTTTGATACTTAATTTAATTATTTTTATTGTATTAAGACTAAAAAATATATGAATTATTATTAAAAGGTCAATTTATCCTGATACCTAAGGCGAGAATGTAATTCTTTGCAATTTTTAAATATTTAAGCTGCGGATAAAATTGGTATTTCATAAATTGGGGGCAGTACTAGTTCTTTTTTTGCATATTATTTAACTTATTAAAGTATAAATGTTACGTTTTAGTAGGCCTGCTATGGTATTATTTTAGTAACTACGATTTTATTGTTGAGAAAATTGATCATCCGCAAATAAGGATGTATAGTTAATTTACATTTTACTTTTTTCAGTCAGATACAAACAGTTGTTTTATGTTAATTATGTTTTTTTCTAATAATAGGCTAATATTTTTATATAAAAAAATATAGAATCTGACACAAAGTCCACCACAAAATTGGTGTTTTAAAGAAACGAAATTAATTAATTAAACCTACAACTTTTTACTTTAATTTTGTAAAATCTTTGGGGAAAAGCCTCTGGAATCTTCGTTTTTGTTGGGGGTATTCCATACTCCCCAAACCCCCGGTGTGTGGAAAGGGGCGCAAATATTAAGCCTTGCCAAGGGCGCGGCTATTAAATTAATATTATGAGGTCTTTAAATTAACGATTGTTTCCATTAAATAAAAATTAAACTACTTGTTTTTTATCTTGGGACTAACCACGAAAGCCAAAGGCCTTAGTATAAAGGTTTTAATAATTTTAATAAACTCTTTTTACCTTTCAAGATTTTTTTTATTAAAAAAAGTAAAAAATATTTTATGTTTTATAAGGCTGCAAACAATTGTATAAGAAAGTAATAAATGTCAATAATTCTAGTATATGTGCTTATTAATAGTTTTTGTTTCAGGTAGCTGCTACCTCTTTTATTCTTATTTGTTATTTTTAAATTAATTAAACGCTTATTTGTCAATAAATTATTATTAAAAAGAAATAATTGTATGGCTGTATCCTATTGTTATGTTATTTTCTTTTCTGCCCACTCAAAATGTGTATTTAAATTTATCATTAAAATCCGCTTAATAAACAGAAAAATGACAATAAAAACGTAGATTAAAAAACCCAAGTTTAATGTGCGATTAAGCTCCACAAGGAATATTTTTATTATATTTCGAGCATTTGTATGGCCCCATCCAAAAATATCTACTGACTTTGAACGTATTTAATTAATAATTTTCTTTGATGATAGTAATTTTTACAGTTTAATAAAATATTTATTTTTTTTTAGATGAAAGACAAGATAAAAGTAAAGTCGATAACGACGAAAGTTTGATGTAGAAAGTGATAAAGAATAATTATTATATTCAGACATTTTTTTTAATTAAAAAAAAAATAATAATAATAAATTGAAATAAATACTTATTTCAAGAAAAATATCTAGCAAACATCAAAAAGAGTATTAATTTCTGTTTTCCAGGAATGTTCAAAGTTGACTATGATTATAATTTTTTAATATCTTAAAATTACGAAAAATTATTTTTCTTAACATTTTTAATTCTGACTTAATTTTTTTTGGAAATTAATTTTTAAAAGACAGTAAAAGCTATAAATTATCGACATCTATTTTTAGTTTTCATTTTAATCTTACGAATCAAGTTGAAAATTAATGTACGAATCCCTTGTAACATTACAAAGGGCAAGTATGTGAATTTATTTCAAAATTTTTCAAAAAAAATCTCAACAAGAAGGGAAAGTTTTTGGAAAATTTTGCAAAACAAAAACATGTTTTCCCTTCTAATGTTCCAAAGAGTTGGTATACAAATTTTGAACTTATATCATTCAAAATTAAATGAGTAAAATCTGAATAAAAGTTGACGTTACCTACCTCTTTAAAAAACCTGTTTGTACAATTTTCTGACTGTCCACGTAATAATTTGTCAAGTCTATGTAGATTCTGATTTTGCGATAAATTTTACACCGATTACGCGGTGCCCAATCTTTATTTCGTTGTCAGAATATCAAACTATTGCATAAAATCCAATCACTTCTCACTTCAAATCTTCTAATGAGTAAAGTAGCACCCCCGAAAATTGGCATATTTAGATTGAAGGACTAAAAATTCCTATTGACCGATTTGTAGGACAAGACTGTAAATAATTTAAAAACATTATTTCTAAAACATTATTTAAAAATTTTGCCTGTTAGTGATAACGTTATATATACCTATATGTTTTTTAGGCATGTTTGATGTGGAGGACTCGGTATACCTATCATAATTTTTGTAGGACAAATATTTTTTCTTTTTTTTTATAAAAATCTTAGCAAATTATGTTAGAATCAAGCTGTTAGGTATAAACTACGGTCCAATGTTGCTACAGTCAGACTTTGAGCGCCCGTTTGAAACGAAGCCACACAAAAAATTTTAGCTTAACACCTGGTTCACCGTGTCACGCTTCTATTTAAAATAGAGGGTGAGTGAGTACCTACTGTAATTCGGCAAAAGCGACTTCGTATTGAACGATTGCTGGGTAGATTAACGAAACAAAAAAAAAACTAAATTCAATAAGTATTTATTTAAGATTCTATTATAAAACAAATAATTTACGTATTCAGTATCGGAGGCGTTAATCAGGAGGAAAACAACCTAGCTCACTCTGCAAAAGGTCCAGCTAGCTCTACCGGAGAGGGGTCGTGGTAAAAAAAAAACGAAAAGAAAGAGAGTTTAAAATAAAATGCGCCACCTACTTTTTAGAATGCTTGTTTTGAGTGAGCTGAGTGGTAGAAGAAAAGTAGGAAAATATGAGTAGTTAACTCCTGGTTAGCGCCCTGACCCTGACTGGAAGGAAAAAAAAGAGAATAGATTGTGATACACTAATTTAAAGTCAGCTTGATACGGGTCCTTGATTCAGCCTTCTTTCCGCTTTAAAAAAGAATACAGCCTTACCAAAAAAGGAAAATAGAAATAATTAACATTTATCTTAAATCTGCACCAGAAAGTAAATTAACTAAAATAGGCAAGGGCGCAGGGGAACTAGGTATACCTAATCTTCTGGCCGTTACACTTGCGATCTATAAGTCTAATCCATCTACTAAACTAGCTGTTCAAGTTCAACCATTAAAGCTTTAAATAGGTGTGTACCTAGTATGATATTAATAAATATAAAGTAGGTTATAATTTATCCTAGAATTTCAGTTAAGTTTAATTTTAAACTTTAAAGACGTTAATATGTGCGTACCTAGTAAAATATTATTAATATAAGGTAGTTTATAATATATACCAAAATTTTTAATTGAAATAATGAAAAACAAAGTCCAAAATGCCGAAATGTTACTTGTTAAATTCCTGGGTTAATCCTGGTCTCCGAGACGGGGCTTCGCCAGGAAGAAGCGACGAACCATGGGATCCTGAATCATGGCAGGAAGGAACCGCACGATTGACAAGACTTGCAGACTATTCAGCCATCAGGGGTCCTGCCAAGGCTTCCAGAAAAGAAGGTTTTGCTGGTACTAGTTAGGGAACCCACTTCGGGAGTGGCCTGGTGTGAACGAATGGTCCAACAAAAAGGCCTGCAACCAAGGCACCAGTCAATACGCTGTGACCTACATAAAGCTCAATGCGTTCAGAGACACACTTTCAGATTACTATCGATTGGGGTAGCAATTATTTTCTAAATAAATGTGAAACCTTAAACCTCACCTGTGATCTTGGGTGGCCTCAAGGTTTCAAAATGGACGGCGACAGGAATTCTCACTGCTCCATTATTCCCTTTTCTCCTTGAAATCCACGATGTGGGGCACACAAAACTATCGCAACTCTAATTTTTTTTGCTGCCGAATAGAGATTTAGGGCTGGAGAGTGAAGTCACTGGCTATCGTACAAAAAAAAAGAACTACTAGATCTTAGGATGGCGGCCGTCCGTCCCAAAAGAAAGCCAGTCTCCTACCCATTCCACTGATCGACTCAAGCTCGGTCGCGTGACTCACACGTTAAACCAAAACCCCCTAGGAAATTTTAAAAATTGGCGCGGTACCGGTCTTTTCCAAAAGTTGTAGTACGCCCACAGGCATAACTATGTGTTAGACTCCCGCACCGTAAGTACCTATGCTAACTCCCCTGTAGCTTCAAGTACCGAGACTCGTGACGTATGAACTGATCGATAATATGGAGATGCAGTGCCTACCAAATAACGAAAATCCCCAGCACTCCGGTTGTCAGATTTACCCTTCCAAGTTTGACAGTTACATCAAACAAACCCAAAACAAATAATTGTTTTATTTTATTAACCGAAAACGGGATTTTATCCGTGAGTGAAACAGTGATATGGTGACAATATTCCAGCGAGAATTCCTTGCCCACCATAAACCGGAAAGTTATTTTGTGGTCGCCGAGATGGTTGGTTTTCCTTCGGTTAAACAAGGTACCACAATCAATTATTTTCCCCTTTCTTACATAAACTACACGTAAATAAATCTATAGGGCAAGGCGTGGCCGTAAAAAAAATTGAATATATACTAAGAGATGATTAATCTACTATATGTTAACCTATTTCTTGATAAAATGGTGACGGAACCTATTTATCCGACCTTCGAGATTAATGTCAAAATACAACTGTAACAATCACCCCTTTCCCTGGAGAAAGTTTCAAAGAAACTTTTTTTTGTGTCCCAGAAAAATTCGTCCCCTCCTCCGTAAGGTAGCGTACACGGAAACTCTAGACACGGAACCCAAGTCAACAACTACAGAGACTTACCAGAACTACACAAAGAACCCAAACGACCACACTTAAAACTTACATCTAGCAACAGAGTGGTCGATTATCAGCCTCCGGCGGGTGTGCTTTAAGATCCTTGATATGCCATATGCCGATGTTACGACCCGAAAGCTCTGACAGTTCATATGACCAAGGAGAATGAACCTTAGTGATAATAAAGGGGCCCAAAATTTAGGAGCAAACTTTGCCGTAAAGTCACGAGAAGCGTCGGAGATAGAAAATTTTTTTCTTCCAGACCCTCTGCCCTTTCTGGAATTGCACAGGCCTGCGGCGTAGGTTATAGTTGTTTCGAGCCTTCTCGGTAGCGGTAATTAATCTTTTATGAACATCCGTGAATACTTCCTTTAGAGCTTGCGATCTGGCTACTAGGTTAAATTGGATGTCATCATTACTGCCCGCCGGGCAATTTCCAGGGGGAGCCATCATAAGGTATTTCCCTACCAAACACAACGAAATTAGGAGTAAGGCCCGTTACCTCATGCTTCGCCGATCGTATCGCTGCCGCGACCTTACCCAAGTACTGATCCCACTGCTTGTGATTGGAATGGATATATGAAGTCAGGGTCTTTTTTAGAACACGGTGAGACCTCTCCACCGGGTTTGCCTGAGGGTGGTAATTGGCTGTGTACTTCAGTGTTACCTTATACTTCTCTATTAGTTCCTGGAAAGCCTTACTGCGAAATTGGGCACCATTGTCCGCAATTAACTTATTCGGAGCACCAAACACGAGGAAAACAAAATCCTCCAAAAACCGAATAATAGCCTTGGCGGTGGGTTGCCGCAAGGAAGAACTGAGTGAACTTACTGAAGAGGTCATGGACCGACAAGACGTAGGAGTACCCCGAGGTCGAGCGGGGCAGAGGGCCAACTAAGTCGACGCTAAGGATTTGCCAAAGGGGGAGTCACGTCGGTTGTTGGCTGAGCATCAGCCCTTTGGGTGCACTCTGGTCGGGTTTTGTCTGGAGACAAATCACGCAATTGTTGACGTAGTTAGCGACATCCTTTCGCATCTTTGGCCAATAGTAGCGTTGGGCGATACGAGAGAAGGTCTTAAAAATTCCCAAGTGACCACATGTAGGCGGGTCGTGGTTGGCCCGAATGACTTCTTCTCGCCTTTCACGAGGAAGGACCTGAACCCATTCCGACGAAGGCATATTCAATGTAGGGTATGGACACTTGATTCTTTTATACAATTGGCCGTCCTCAAGCCAAAACAAGGGATACTTAGAGGATGTTCCGTAACCTTTTGACATAAACCGGTGTACCAACTATCAGCTGTCGAACTTGAAATGGCGTCTATTACAGGGACTGCCCGGGACAGAGCATCTGGTACGACATTCAGACTACCTTTGCGGTGAACAACATCGAAATCGTATTGTTGGAGCCTTATTGCCCATCTGGCAATTCTCCCAATAGGATCTTTAATAGAGTTTAGCCATTTTAGCGACCAGTGGTCGGTCTGAACTATGAATTTGTTGCCCTCAATGTAAGGACGCAACTTCTCCACCGCAAAAGGACGGCTAAACACTCCTTTTCCGTCCACTATATTTTCTTTCGGCCTTAGATAACGATCTGCTTAGGTAGCAGATAACTCGCTCCTCTCCATCCTGGACTTGCGTTAACACTGCACCAATGCCATAATCGCTGGCGTCACACTGTATGGTGAAAGGAACGTCAAAATCTGGACAAGCCAGCACGGGTGCCTTAACAAGGTGTTCCTTGACAGATCGGAGGGCATTTTCCACGCCTCATCCCAAACAAAACGTACGTTCTTCTTGGTAAGGTTCGTCAAGGGAAACCAAGCTGAAAAATTCGGCACGAATTTCCTGTACCACAAGCCATCCCCACTAGTCGTCGCACTTCCTTGATATTTCTCGGTGGTGGGATCTTAATAATAGCCTCGATCTTGTCGGGATCGACCAACAGACCAGACGAATTTACGACATACCCTAGATATTTTAATTCTGGCTTACAAAAAATGGCACTTCTCCTGGTTGAGAGTCAATCCAGCACGTTGAAAATCGGTCAAAAACTTTCTCCAGAATTTCCATGTGTAGCTCGAAAGTAGGGGTGCAGACTATCACATCGTCCAGATAGATGAATACGTGATCCTCCAGATCCACTCCCATGACCCTATCGATAAGCCGCTGCCAGACAGCTGGCGCGTTGGTTAGTCAAATGGCATTCGGGTGAACTGAAATAGACCACGTCCGGGAACGGTAAATGCCGTAAGAGGCCTGGACTCCTTTGCAATGGGAATCTGCCGTAAGCCGGGCTTGATATCGAGGGTGGTCAAATATCAGCGTTTCGCAACTTGTCCAAGGTGGCGTTGACCTGAGGCAGTGGGTACGAGTCCGAAATCGTAGCCTGGTTGAGTGCACGGAAATCTATGCAAAATCGCCATTCCCCACTCTTCTTTTTGACCATAACGATTGGTGACGACCAGGGAGAGTCGGAGGGTTCCACAATTCCATCTTCCAACATCTGTTGTAACTCTGCATAGACGTGTTTCCTAAGAGCCGGTGACAGTGGGTAATACCGTTGTTTAATTGGTTCACCTGTCGTCTTAATTTCCAATTCCACTAGGGAGGTACAACCTAACTTTGCTCCCATTGACGCAAAAGCCTTATTCACCAGTTGACCCAAAACCTTACGCTGTTCGGGAAGAATGGAGTCCAAAGGTTGAATAGCGGCAGTCGAAACGTGGTCGAGCGAATCTGAATCCGATCTAAACTCCCATTCTCCTGCATGTAAGTCAGGAATCAAACCCATGCGCGACCAAAAATCGATTCCCAGGATAAGCGTATTGTGAAGACTTGGAACCACTAAGACATCTAAAATGACAACACGATCCCGCAGTTTAAAGGGCAATGAGATCGTCCCAATACTAGTGCAACTCTGGCCGTTTGCCACAGTACACTCCGTCCTCGTGGAACCATCCACTTGACAAATACTCTGAAACAAATTCCAACCTTCACGTCCCAAAATCGTTCTAGAAGAACCACTATCCAGTAGACCAAGAATATTCCTACCGTAAATCGATACCTCCAAATAGGGGCGTTGGTCACCTTTGGCATGAGCAAGTACATAATCTAAAATAACATGGTTGGCCGGGGCTAAAGATGACGTAGGGACGGCCAGCTGGCCTACTGTCGTCCCGTGTTCGAGTTTTTTGTACAGTTCGGGCAAGATCTGGTAATCACCCCATCGCGACCGCAAGTGTAACAAAAGACCTGTTTCGGTTGTCTACAATTGCGGAAACGGTGGCCGCTCTGTTTGCAATTCCAACACACCGACTGTTGGGTACGACTAGAAGTATTCGGCGCGATGGCGCTGACGCGTGGTGCTTCGTCCTCCACATTTGAAACGGGCGTTCCCGAAGTCGCGTTATCCGACACATCACGAATTGGAGCAACTGGGTTCATAACCGGCTTATGATACGCCAGTTCTGGCTCCACCAGATAACGGTAGTTCGTGGGAGGAGGTGTAAACCGCTGTAGCCGAATCTCGGTCTCCTCGATGGCCCTACTTAAACGGACTAATTCTTGCAACGAGTTGATTTCGAGGGTAGCGAGTTTGCTTTGGATATATGGCAGAAGGTTTCGCCTGATAATCTGTAACTTGGCCCCCTCCGAAGGAGGTCCGTTAATTTTCGAAATAGATTTTCCATCGCCACCACAAAGGTCAATACTCGTTCTTGGGCACCTTGCGTCCTACGCCTAATTTCATCCCATAACGAATAATTGTAGTCGTACGGCTGAAATGCTTCCTTGAGTTGTGCGACCAAGTCATCCCAGTCAGCGAACTTACAGGTCCGATACCATAATAGAGCGTCTTTACTAAATATCTCCGGAGCCGACTTCAGTAACTGTTCCTTCGTCACCCCTCTTGACACACGGATTTCCTCAACTCGTTCCAGGAAATCGTTGACGCTTGTTTGGCCGTTATACTTCAAATTCCAGCTACTAATGTCCCTAAGTGACCTTGATGAAAACGTCGTGTTATCCGAGTCACGACCTCGCAGAGGTGAGAACTGAAAATTCTCCAAGATGCTGGCCAAGTTCAAAAGTGCATTCGAGTGAGCTAAGTCACCGACTCCCGGATTAGTATTAGCATTGGCTATCCGTGATAAATCTTCACCCGTTTCGGAAAACCTCACCTGAGACTGACGCCTCATCGGAGAAGATGCGGGTACGCCTTGATTGGAGGCGGTTTGCCTGGTACAAAAGCCGTTATTCGCGTTCGAGGTAAGCCTGTATAAGTCTGCATCGCTATCCGTCGGAATGTTATTCGTAGGCAACCGTTCGGGTCGAAAAGTTTGATTGGTCCTCTGCGACATTATTAGGTCCGCTAAAGCATTGTTGGTGGGACCTGGATTAAGTTGTCCTCCCCATCTTAACTCTCCGTTGGAATTCGCCTGTGGCAACGTTCCAGTGAAGTTGTCCTGACCTGAAGTTGCACCGATAATTGGCTGCTCCGGGTTGGGGACACTTGACCGGTAAGTTGGGAGTTGTATAACCCGACGATTGTCATGATCCCGCTGTTGATCTTGACAGATATTAAGATTGGTATAAGAAGATTGGTTTGCTGTTGTCGCTGGTTTTACTAGGACATTCGACAGAATATTTACTTGCGAGGACTCATCTGTGGGGGGTACGTCCTCGGCTGGACTGAGTAACTCGTACGACACCGCAGATGCTTGGGTTCGTCGGACGGTTTCTGGCTTCAACAGAGCCGCATGGTCGTTAGGGACTGCCTGGTCCAGAATTTGTTGGCTTGACCCAGCCTCGTCGCTAGGTTTCGCGCGGGCTTCCGACAATAGGGAGGTCGATTCAGCCAAGTTTTCATTAATTAGATGTAGGTCGCCGATAAGTCGCGAGCAGTTATCTAGAAGGTCGCTTAAAAGCTGACGATCCTTCACGTCTTGGGCGTTAATACGATTTAGCCGACCGCGTACCTGCAAGAGCCGGGAGTAAATTCTGTGGAATTCATTGACTTTATTCCCGTGATTAAACCCTGAGATCTCGTTGGTCAAATTGACTAGTTTACCTCTGCAGGTACACAGTTCCGACACGGGGTCGAGAGTAGTGGTGGTAGGGGCCCTAGCCAAACCTTCGCGCTCTAGCCGTAATGCATTCCGAAACACGACACGCTTTTCCTCTACTGTCTGGGGAATAGGCAAGCCACGAATGTACAACTCGTACTCTAAATCGTCACCTTGTAATCGATTAACCTCCATTGTTAATAACCTAAATAGTAGTCTTATAATACAGATCTAAACTAAAACGTTACTATTCCTAAGATATAACCTAATAGCAATCGTGTCACGAACACGATCCACTCCCCCCCCCAAAATAAGGGAAAATCCACGACAAGCAGGCTAACAGCCGGGACACTAGCAAGGTCGAGCACAAAAAAAAATCAATAACCAACTTGTCAGCACACACTAAAATTAAACTCTAACCAAGACGCGAAATCTGTACAGAACCAAACTCTATAAACTAAAGCTCCAAAAAAAAAAACCCACCCGTTACGGGTAATTAAACTGTCCACCAATTTGTTTTGGTAGGAAAAAAAAAATCAGAATAACATATAGTATACGACTCTATCGGCTAACTAGGCCTCGCTAGGCTAACAACTAAACTAGTTACCCGCAACTACCGCTCTGTACGAGCAAAGCAAAAACTATTAATACGTTAATCAGACCCATTCATATTTATCCGGCGATTGGAAAAGATTCCCCTTGTATCACCCTAATTTTCTGACGCTAGAGTCAATCTTCAGAAATTGCAGGAGAGAAAAAAACAACTTATGTTCCGTGCGTAAGACCTAGAAACTTCGGCGGCCAGAAAATCGTCAATGCAAGGTCGCGATTTATGTATGGCGTCAAGCACTGCACCCACTGCGCTCTAGATCACCCGTTTTGGTGACAGTACCCTCTATTTACGCAAGACGTTACTTTGACTTCACGAATTATATTGCGACGCGCTTATATTAAATACCACGAATATGACCTGTCAACGCTAATCTCGTCGAAACGTAGCACCACGACTTACGCACAGTTTACACTGCTAGCTACTAGTCTATAAGTACTAAGTACAACGCGTTCACGAAGCAGCAGGGCACGACCAGTGCGGCAAAGCCTTACTTAAATTGAAATAACTAAGATACGGAACACAATTAAAAAAAATGAAATTTAACTAAGGATAAACAACTAAAAAGCGAAAAACACAATAGGAATAACGGTCCGCTTGTCGGCTTCCGGCTTATGCGCTAGGCGCTCGCTAACGCACCTACTTGGTTCAGTACTCGCGATTATCGCGTTATCCTCCCGGCGGAAAATAAAAGATGAAAATTAACTTAGGACAAACAACTCAAAAGTGAAAAATAAATAAAGATAACGGTCCGCTTTTCGGCTTCCGGCTTATGCGCTAAGCGCTCGCTAAACGCACCTACTTGGTTCAGTACTCGCGATTATCGCGTTATCCTCCCGGCGGAAAATAAAAGATGAAAATTAACTTAGGAAAAACAACCCAAAAGTAAAAATTTAAAATCAAATAAAGCCAAGAATTTGTAGCACTCCCCGCACTAACGCCGCACTCTACCGGTCTCTGTATGGACTAAGTACCTTCCTGTAAGACTGTATGTAAAATGGGTAGAGGGAGAAGAAAAAATTAAGAGTATTCTTACTATTTTTGAAATGATATTACTATAGAACCCAATTTATATTATATAAAGAACAAAATTTATTGAGCACACCCCCAAATTACTTGAAGTCAGGTTCTGACAGATTTCCAGTCCAGTCGCGAGCGTAAAGTGTGTTGGCGAATATGACAACGAAAAGCACGGCCGAATTAAAATAAAGAAGCGTAGTGCAACTATGAGTTAGTTACAAGCGTAATAAAAAAAAAACATCAAAATTTTAAGCAAAAACGTCAAGCGAATCAAAAAAAAAAAAAAGTAATTATACTTAAATGTCACTTAAGGCAAGCAGGGCTGAAATAAAAACATTAAAAAAAATATCGAAATTCAATCATGTGTTAAGTATATAAGCGCAAAAACCCAAGCCAGAAAATATCCAGAAGTCCTTACTGACGGTGTAAACCTGGTCAATTATTCTAAACAATGGACAAATAAATTCATAAAAAAAAATCAAGATATGCACAAGTTGATTACTTTTACGTAAATCTTATAAAATGTTATGATTAGTAAGGCTGTATTTAAATAAGAGAAAAAAAATCCAATTTCGATTCAAATAAAACACAATAATTTTAGTTCAAGGTCTGTGAAACGACAAAGTTCACGTGCATCCGCTTTTCCTTAAGTAATTAAGTGCGGAGCACTATCCCAACAGAAGTAGTGCGGCAGAAGGCCAGCACTACCACGGCACTCTGGGGGCTTCTACCCCAACCAGAACTTCCTGTGTAGTGCAATTCTAAACCAGTGTTTCCGTGACTTCTTCGTTTCGCGCCGAAGAACGGCACGAAAGCACTAGTGCCCGCAGCTACAGGGCCTACCAAACATTAATAAAATGTTTCACCCAGACTAAAAACCAATAATAACGCTAACAGCTGAATCAAGGTCGTCGACCTACCGCAACATAAAATCAATAAAATAAAATGCAAAAAAAAGTAAACAAATAGCCACCTAAAAACGTTGGGCGCCAATGTCACGCTTCTATTTAAAATAGAGGGTGAGTGAGTACCTACTGTAATTCGGCAAAAGCGACTTCGTATTGAACGATTGCTGGGTAGATTAACGAAACAAAAAAAAACTAAATTCAATAAGTATTTATTTAAGATTCTATTATAAAACAAATAATTTACGTATTCAGTATCGGAGGCGTTAATCAGGAGGAAAACAACCTAGCTCACTCTGCAAAAGGTCCAGCTAGCTCTACCGGAGAGGGGTCGTGGTAAAAAAAAAACGAAAAGAAAGAGAGTTTAAAATAAAATGCGCCACCTACTTTTTAGAATGCTTGTTTTGAGTGAGCTGAGTGGTAGAAGAAAAGTAGGAAAATATGAGTAGTTAACTCCTGGTTAGCGCCCTGATCCTGACTGGAAGGAAAAAAAAGAGAATAGATTGTGATACACTAATTTAAAGTCAGCTTGATACGGGTCCTTGATTCAGCCTTCTTTCCGCTTTAAAAAAAGAATACAGCCTTACCAAAAAAGGAAAATAGAAATAATTAACATTTATCTTAAATCTGCACCAGAAAGTAAATTAACTAAAATAGGCAAGGGCGCAGGGGAACTAGGTATACCTAATCTTCTGGCCGTTACACTTGCGATCTATAAGTCTAATCCATCTACTAAACTAGCTGTTCAAGTTCAACCACTTAAAGCTTTAAATAGGTGTGTACCTAGTATGATATTAATAAATATAAAGTAGGTTATAATTTATCCTAAATTTCAGTTAAGTTTAATTTTAAACTTTAAAGACGTTAATATGTGCGTACCTAGTAAAATATTATTAATATAAGGTAGTTTATAATATATACCAAAATTTTTAATTGAAATAATGAGAACAAGTCCAAAATGCCGAAATGTTACTTGTTAAATTCCTGGGTTAATCCTGGTCTCGAGACGGGGCTTCGCCAGGAAGAAGCGACGAACCATGGGATCCTGAATCATGAGCAGGAAGGAACCGCACGATTGACAAGACTTGCAGACTATTCAGCCATCGGGGGTCCTGCCAAGGCTTCCAGAAAAGAAGGTTTTGCTGGTACTAGTTAGGGAACCCACTTCGGGAGTGGCCTGGTGTGAACGAATGGTCCAACAAAAGAGGCCTGCAACCAAGGCACCAGTCAATACGCTGTGACCTACATAAAGCTCAATGCGTTCAGAGACACACTTTCAGATTACTATCGATTGGGGTAGCAATTATTTTCTAAATAAATGTGAAACCTTAAACCTCACCTGTGATCTTGGGTGGCCTCAAGGTTTCAAAATGGACGGCGACAGGAATTCTCACTGCTCCATTATTCCCTTTTCTCCTTGAAATCCACGATGTGGGGCACACAAAACTATCGCAACTCTAATTTTTTTTTTGCTGCCGAATAGAGATTTAGGGCTGGAGAGTGAAGTCACTGGCTATCGTACAAAAAAAAAGAACTACTAGATCTTAGGATGGCGGCCGTCCGTCCCAAAAAGAAAGCCAGTCTCCTACCCATTCCACTGATCGACTCCAAGCTCGGTCGCGTGACTCACACGTTAAACCAAAACCCCCTAGGAAATTTTAAAAATTGGCGCGGTACCGGTCTTTTCCAAAAGTTGTAGTACGCCCACAGGCATAACTATGTGTTAGACTCCCGCACCGTAAGTACCTATGCTAACTCCCCTGTAGCTTCAAGTACCGAGACTCGTGACGTATGAACTGATCGATAATATGGAGATGCAGTGCCTACCAAATAACGAAAATCCCCAGCACTCCGGTTGTCAGATTTACCCTTCCAAGTTTGACAGTTACATCAAACAAACCCAAAACAAATAATTGTTTTATTTTATTAACCGAAAACGGGATTTTATCCGTGAGTGAAACAGTGATATGGTGACAATATTCCAGCGAGAATTCCTTGCCCACCATAAACCGGAAAGTTATTTTGTGGTCGCCGAGATGGTTGGTTTTCCTTCGGTTAAACAAGGTACCACAATCAATTATTTTCCCCTTTCTTACATAAACTACACGTAAATAAATCTATAGGGCAAGGCGTGGCCGTAAAAAAAAATTGAATATATACTAAGAGATGATTAATCTACTATATGTTAACCTATTTCTTGATAAAATGGTGACGGAACCTATTTATCCGACCTTCGAGATTAATGTCAAAATACAACTGTAACAACCGTAAAAAATAAAAGAATATCTGTTTCTGTCTACGTATATACTTTGTCTTGCTGTTTACATTAAGTTTTTTTTTAATTTAACAATATTTTTTAAAAAATTAATTTTGAATATGGCTCACCTTGCTTGCTAAACTTTAATATTAACCAAAAAAAAAACTATAACCTAAGAAAAAAAATGTAAAATACATTCGTGTATTTATTGGGACAATTTGTAATTATAAGGTCTGTTTTAAGTTTAGGGTAGGACAGAGTAGGTGAGTGTAGAACTAAAAAGTGGAACTAAGTGTAAATAAGTTCCAGTTTTTTATAAAAAACGCGTTTAGGACTTATTTCAAAATTAAATATGGCTTTATGGTTATGATTATAAACAAAAAACCTTAATAATCCGGGTAAATCTGAAATTTACCTATAAATGATTTTAAAAGCACATGATTCGAGATGAAACTTTTTGAATTCTCTTTACAATAAGATCAACTACGGTGTCGGAAAGGGATATTGGATACTACGAAAGGGGGTGTTTTTTTAGACCCTACACCCCTAAAAAACATTTTGCAAAAAAAAAGACTTTTTCTCATTTTTAATGGTACATATGGGTTTTTGGGGCCACTGATTTCAAGTATAATATCGAAAATTACATTTGAGGGCTAAAAAGCGCTAAATTTACCTTTTTTTACGCCATACACCCCTAAAACATACATTTCGCTAAAAAAAAGTTTTTCCCCGTTTTTAACGGTACCTATTATAGGTTTTTGAGTCACTTAATTCAAATATGATATTAAAAATTACATTTGAGGGCTTAGAAGGGCTAAATACACCCTTTTTACAACACACACCCCTAAAAATTATATTTCGCTAAAAAAAGTTTTTTCCCATATTTAATGGTTTATATGGGTTTTTTTAGGCCACTAATATTATATTACGCCAAAAAAAAATTAAAATTTCGCTTTTTCGTTTTTAACGATAAATACAGGTTTCTTAAAGTCACTGAAATTGAATATGATATTAAAAATTACATGTGAGGGCTTAGAAGGGCTAAATTCACCCTTTCTTTACACCCTACATCCCTAAAAAATACATTTCGTTAAAAAACGTTTTTCTCCGTTTTTAATAGTACATATAGGTGTTTTGAGACACTGAATTCAAATATATTATTAGAAATTACATTTGAGGGCTAAAAATTACATTTCGCTAAAAAAAGTTTTTTCCCGTTTTTAATGGTACATAAAGGTTTTTTGGGCCACTGAATTTAAATATAATATCAGAAACTACATTTGTTTACCCCTATTTTAACTTCTGTAACTCTATAGATATTATTTTTTCTAAAATTACTGTTTTTTTTTTTTAATTTGAAAGGATGATGTAGGCTTATTGAGTCGTTAAATTCAAATCTTAAGTCAGAAACGATAATTAAGGGGTTGGATAGAATTTCAAGTAAAATACGAATTAATTCTTATTTTTTTAAGATATATTAAAATGTGGCTCCAAAAAATTTTAAAAAGATTTTTTTTTTAATTCGAATTTCTTAAAAACGGTATCTTTTTTTGTCCTACGGGTCTTAAAATTGTTTTTTTATGAACTTTAATGCTATTTTATTTTTTTTTTGTGCTTTTGCGTTAATTTTTTTGCCGCATTAATGCATATCAAAAAAATAATGGCAAATTTAAATTTTACGAGAAGTTTTTTTTGGGTGCAAAAAAGGGTAAATTTAGCCCTTAAATTTAATTTTTAATATCATATTTCATCTTAGTGACCCAAAAAACCTATATGAACCATTAAAAATGGGAAAAACTTTTTTTTCTAAAGAGAATGTATTTTTTAGGGGTGTAGGGTGTAAAAAAAGAGTGAATTTAGCCCTTTTAAGCCCCTGAATGTAATTTTTAATATCATATTCCAATTAAGTGACCCAAAAAAACACTAGAAACGGGGAAAAACTTTTTCTTAGCGAAATGTATGTTTTAGGGTATAGGTGGTTATAAAAAGGGTGAATTAAGCCCTTTCTAGAACTCAAATATAATTTCTCATATTATATTTGAATTCAGGGACCCAAAAAACCTATAAAAATGGGAACAAATTTTTTTTAGCGAAATGTATTTTTTAGAAATGTAGGGTGAAAAAAATGGGGTAAAGAACACCCCCTTTCGTAGTATCCAATATCCCTCTCCGACACTTTGTAGTTGCTCTGTCTTTAAAGAGAATGCAAAAGGTTTCATCTCGATGTATGTACTTCCAAAATCATTTATAGGTTTTAAGTGATTTTTAACAAATGTATTTACCCGTATTATAATTATTGTATTAAACATGAATCTTACTTCACTACTTCGAGAGTAAGCGTAATTAAGTTAAAACTAGTTTACACCAGAATTCATACCAAACACCTAGTCCTAAATTACACCGACGATAACAAACGATTTATTGACAAAAAAGTGTAAAATAGAGTATCTACTTTATTTATGGATAACAAACAGACATATAATTTGCAGCTTTGTTCTATAATGTTGTGACGGATTTCTTTAACAAAAAGTCTATGGTGGCTACTCGCCGAGATAGAACCGCTTTAGTGTTGGTCCCTGGGTATAGAACTATGTGTGTACAGAAACTATTGACCACTATCAAGTGACAGATTACAGAAAGAAAAATAAAGAAATACCTTTAAAAACCCCTAAAAGTCAAAATAGCCTGCTATGTTTCAGTGGCAAGTCTACCACCGTTTTTAAGGTAAAATTTAATTATAAAAAAATTACTAAAAAATAAATATTAAAAATTTAAACTATACTAAGTGATATAGAAATCCGAACACTCAGTTTAAATAATTTTATTTTAATAAAATTTTGTATAAGTACTTAATAAAGCAAAATAAGTAAATTATTAAATTATTGCATTGCTTTAAAGCCCTTTAATAATGTGTTACGCATTCTCCAACGCGTCTAGGCATGCTTCTGATCAAGTGGTCAATGTCCTCCTGTGGTATCTCTTTCCAGGCAATCAGCAACTCCTCTTGAAGTGCTCCTAGAGTCTGAGGAGGACGTTACAAATTGAGCAATCTCCTACACATCATATCCCACATGTGTTCAATTGGCGATAAGTCGGGAGATCTTGGTGGCCATGGTAACAATGTGACATCATTATGTTGAAAGAAGTCCATTGTGACTTTTGCAACATGTGGTCGGGCATTATCTTGTTGGAAAGTTAGATTTGCCAGGGTGTCAAGATATGGTAAAAGATTGGGTTCTAAAACTTCTTGGATCATGTTACCTCTGATGAAGATTAGATTTGACCTGGACCCATAAGCTAAATCACCCCAAACCATAACTCCAACGGGGTGATGAACATGTCTTTCAATAAAAAATTGTGGATTCCTCCTTTCACCACGTCGCCTTCTAACCCTGGCTCGACCATCGTGCATGCCTAAACAAAATCGAGACTCGTCACTAAAGACAATACTGTTTCATACCTAAAAAAATAAAGATTTTTAAGAAATTTTTGTCACAATTTATGAAGTATGTATCTAAAAATAAGAAGCGTGTTAAGTTAATTAATTTAAATTTTCCGGAAATTACCTCAGCATCAATCAAAGGTAACCAGCATTATTAATTGATATAATGCCCCCTTTTTTTATTTTAAGATATAAATATATTTTCTTTTGTTGTACTATTTTTGTACAGGTTTAAAAAAAAAAAAATACTAGAATCATTCTAGTTTATTTGGTGAATATTATCAGATTTTATTATATTATGTTCGATGTTCTTTTATACGTTTGGCTAACGATCTAAAAGTTTCACCTATATGAAATATATTACATTTACAAAAGATATTATAAGTAACAGTCACTGTATTTTTGTTTGTATTGTATGGTTTTGTTTTTGTTACTTGACATCTTGGCAACAAGGAGTTTTTGATATTATCTGGAGGGTTTAATATGACTAATAAATAACAATACATAATGCTCTTTTAAGGTGCTATTATCTATCTATTAGAAGCTCAAAAACGACGCACTTTCAATATTTTTTTTTCTACGCTTTATTTATTAGATAATGTTATAAAACTTTTTCTGTAGTATTAAATAATTTTAGTAGAATACAAAAAATATATATTTTTTAAATTTTCCAAACCACGCACACCTTATAAAGGGCGCAACGACTCTCAAAAAAACACTGCTTCATGGCGGACAGTTAATCTCAAGAGTGGCAAGTTTAAAACAAAAAAAATTAAAGTAGTTTTTGAAGAGGAAGCCATCTTACACAGAAATCGACCTGAAAATTTCGAAAATTAAAAAAAAATGGCGGACGTTAAAAAAAAATTTCGATATTTTTTTGATGATTTTTTTTTGTTTTATTTTTTTATCAAATTGTGGTCGATTCTTGGAGAGGAAGCTTTAACAAACAAGATGCTTTTAGGTTTATTTATATCGAGCGACTAGATTAAAGGATTAATTGTCCGCCAGTTAAAAAAAGAGGTTTCGAGAAAAACGCGTTTAAAGTTAGCTGAGCGAGCAGCAGCTGCGTAGAACACCTACGGCCAGCCGAGAGCGCGCGCTTACTAAAGGTATGTTCCTTCCACGCGGCGGCCGCATGCGGCTAATGCACTACGTTAGCCGCAAAGCACTCCTACTCATGTTTTTAAATGTGCCTGGTTTGTTCCGAGCGGCCGTCGTATGGGTCCGCTGTCAACGACTGCAATTGATGCGACTGGACTGCTGAAGAAGCAGTGTAGCCGCAGTCGTGTCTGCGTCTGATATTTTGTTTGTGTTGTTTTGTGTGGAATGTCCGGTGTTTTTTTTTAATAGTTAAAAATTGAAACTTTATTTTCTAAGTGTCCTGGATTTTTTATTACGTATTTTTAGAGCTTTTAAGATCCCAAATCCATTGATGTTTCGCACTTATTCAAAAAAATCAGTTAAATGTTTTCCCAAGATCCTGCCAAAAATATATTGTCTGACTCTCTCTAACATATGGTGTCTTATGAAAATTGCCATGCCATGTGCAATACATTATTGGTTTTGGGAACTTAATAGCTCCTAAAATACATAATAAAAAAGTACAGGGCCGTATTAAAAAAACAGTTGATGATGGCAGGACAAGCTCAAAGACGAAACATCGGTGTATAAATCTAATAACACTCTCTTGTAGAGCAGAAAAAGTAGCAATGGAAATGTAAAAGTTATTTTGTTACATCCATTCAAATGAAGTCATAAAGAAATAAAAATGAAATCGCGAATAATCGGTTTTTTCCAAAAGTAAGTATTCGAAAATTTTAAAGTTCTAAGGTGGCATTTTGATTAACATCATATTGCGCAACTTTGCCTTCATTTAACCGACCTCGTATCTCTCCAAGTTTCCGAGATCCTAATGATAAGACTCGAATTTGGTACACCCTGTACAGATTTACCTTAATACAATGGCTAATTTTTCCTCTGAGGTTATTGGATATTCAACTCTGTTGTATGGCTCGTACTTTATATCGTCTTTTATTAAGTCAAGAATAAAACTAAACTGTGCTTTATTCAGTCTAAAATATTTTCTAAATTTTACTTCATCCTGTTGCAGATGTCGATTTATTAGTGTAGTATAACAACCCTCATCGCGTTTTTGCTAATATATTGGATTTATAGGGGCATTGCTATGTTTCAGGTTGGCTAATTGTAATAGTATTTTGTCATCCTCTTTTTCTTCTAATAATAAATATATTGCTAGATCATCCATGACGACTGTTACCAAAGTTTATTCCCTTCACACTAATAATTTTGCTATCGCGAGTTTGAGCCGCGGTCCTAAGAAACCACCTGATTAAACGGCGGCCGCATGCGTTAGTCGCATTGCGTTAGTCGCATTGCGTTAGTCGCATGCGACGCCGACGGCCGCGTGGAAGGAACCACACCTTCAAGTTCATGTATCTCGTTTTCGGTTTTGAACTTTCGTATAATATTTAAGAAAACTATTTTTAAAGTTCTAAGGAATCGAACTTCGTAAAAAAACCAAAAATTATTTTTTTCAAAATTCAAAAAGGTATAGTACCTACCTTAAATAATTTCTTTTAAAAATAACGTCTGTCTGTTAAGGGACGAATATTGCAAATCGACGAATTGATATAAATAAAAAGTTTTAAACGTTTCTAGGACCTAATTACTTTAAATAAAACAGGGAAACAAGATTTGCTTGATATTTCTGGCTTTACCTGCATGAGTGTATAATTACTATAATAGCTATGTAGGTAGAATAAATAATTACAGTGTTAAATTATACCTTTGCAGGAGTACAGTAGCTGGTTCCTCCTATAGGTATATCAAAACAAGTTAATTAGAGTAAAGACCTGAAAAATAAAATATAAAAATAATATATTTTTTTCATTGCCCAGAAGAATTAAATTCTTGTAAACATATTAAGGGGTGCTATTTTTAGTTTATTAATTATATTAAGAAAGAGCTTTTTTGTTACTTCTCAGCCATCTAATTTTAATATGGGTAAATCTGTTAAAAAACACTTTAAACCTAGAAATGATTTTGGAAGTACATAAATCGAGATGAAACCTTTTGCATTCTCTTTAGAAACAGTTCAACCACAAAGTGTTACACTCTACACCCCTAAAAAATACATTTTGCCCAAAAAAGTTTTTTCAATTTCTAATGGTACAAATAGGTTTTTTAGGCTACTGAATTCAAATATAATATCAGAAATTTCATTTGAGGGCTAAGAAGGGCTAATTTTACCCTTTTTTACCCCCTACACCCCCAAAACCTACTATATAGCTAAAAAAAGTTTTTCCTCGTTTTTAATGGTACATATAGGTTTTTTAGGTCATTAAATTGGCATATGAAATTAAAAATTACATTTGAGGGCTTAGAAGGGCTAATTACACCCTACACAGGTTTTTTGGTCCCGTCAAATCTGAATTTGTCATTATTTTTCAAGATATGCATTAATGCGGCCCAAATAATAAGAATAAAACGCAAAAGCACAAAAAAAATAAAATAGCATTAAAGTTCATAAAAAAAATTTTTTGACCTGTAAGACAAAAAAAAGATACTCTTTTTAGAAAATTCGTATTTAAAAAAAATATTTTTAAAATTATTTGGAGACACATTTTGATATATCTCAAAAAAAAATAAAAACATTTACGGGAAATTCAATTGAATCCCTTGATTCTGACTTGAGATTTGAATTTAACGACCCAATAAACCTACATCATCCCTTCAAATTAAAAAAAGCAGTAATTTTAGAAAAAATAATGTCTATAGGGTAACAAAAGTAAAAACGGGTAAACTAACCAAAACTAACCCCTCTTATTATTATACCTGGTATAAGATTTGAATTCAGTAGCCCAAAAAACTTATGTTCCATTAAAATGAGGGAAAAACTTTTTTAACGAAATGTATGATTTAGGGGTGTAGGGTGTAAAAAAGGATAAATTTAATCCTTTTAAGCCCTCAAATGTAGTTTCTGATATTATATTTAAATTCAGTGGCCCAAAAAACCTTTATCTAACATTAAAAATGGGGAAAAACTTTTTTTTAGCGAAATGTATTTTTTAAGGGTGTAGAGAGTAAAAATGGGTGAATGTAGCCCTTCTTAGCCCTCAAATTAATTTCTGATATTATATTTGAATGTAGTTTTATAGCTCCGGGCTTTAAAAACATTGTTATAAAAAAACAGTTTTACTAAAACTATTAAATAAACTAATGTACTGTCTACGTGCAAATAACCCTTCGCGGTTGAAGTACTTCCTAATAAAAAAAAAAAAATTCAGTGATCCAAAAAACCTATGAGTACTATTAAAAATGGAAAAAGAACTTTTTAAGAGTATTTGTTAGGGGTGTAGGGTGTATTTAGTCCTTCTGAGTCCTTAAATGTCATTTTTAATATCATATTCGAATTCAGTAACCAAAAAAACTTATATGTACCTACCATTAAAAACGGGGAAAAACTTTTTTAGCGAAAAGTTTTTTTTTAGGAATGTTGGGTATAAAAAAATGGGTTATTTAGCCCTTTTAAGCTCTTAAGTGTAATTTTTAATATTAAATTTGAATTCAGTGACCCAAAAAACCTATATGTACCATTAAAAACGGGGATAAACTTTTTTAGCGAAATGTATGTTTTAGGGGTGTGGGTTGAAAAAAAGGGTGAATTTAGCCCTTGTAAGCCCTCACATGTAATTTTTAATATCATATTCGAATTCAGTGACTTAAGAAACCTATATTTATCGTTAAAAATAAGGAAAAACTTTTTTTTAGCGAAATGTATGGTTTAGAGGTGTGTGTTTTTTTTTCGTATTATCTAATATTTTCCGACACTTTGTAGTTGATCTGTTTCTAAAGAGAATGGAAGAGGTTTCATTTCGATTCATGTACATCCCAAATCATTTAAAAGTGTATTACAGATTTACCCGGACTATTTAGACAACCTGTTATTTAAATATTAAGTCTACACTTTTAATTTTTTTTCGGCCTATATCAAATTAATGTTATTAAATATAAATATCTGTTATACAAAAGTTACTTTATGTAAATAGGTTAATATCGCCACCATAAATATAAAGTTACTTTGTACCATTTTTAGACCCCGACATGTTGGTCTTTTTTAGTCTTTATGCTTTACATGTATATTACCAATTTAAATTCAAGTGCTGAAAACCGCTTTAATAAAAGATAGGTCGGTAAGTATTAAGACAAAGTTAAACTCCCTCATACATATTTTTCATATAAAAATTTCTATTTTTACAATCCCGAAGGCTAAAGCTTTACGCTTTACACATAGGTACACATAAAGTTTTATAAGAACGAATAAAGACTGTGGATCCAGTAATAAGCCAAAGAAATTTTATTAGATCAAGTGGAAACTTTTCATTATTTTTGGTCCTTTTCGTTTCGTTATTTATCCACATATTTTTTGATGAAATGTTTAATAAAAAAATATTTTACGACGGTATTTTTTTTCTTTTGTTATTTTAAGCTGAAAGATATATGACTTATAATATTTACATTTAGAGGATAGGTAATATTTACATTTTTTAAACATCAGTTTACTGATACTTTTTCCATACTTTTAGGTAGTATTTGCTCAATCAATAGATCCTAAAATGTGAGTCAAAATCTTCTGGGGGTCATGGCGAAAAATAAAGGAAAAATAGCCCTTTTGGCGGTTTATTTTATTTTTTGCGTAGTAAGTATATTATAACATTTATATAATAAAAAAATCCTCTAAGTACATATTACCATTAAAAAAAATACATTTTTTCTGGGCAATTTTAAATCTTTCTGGTTTTACCTTAGAAAGCCGTCAAATTGACGCTTACAAGTGGAGTTTCTATAAGCGGACAGTCATCTTGTAAAAATTAAATAAATTTAGGTTTGAAATTACATTTTTGAATACGATTTCACAAAGCTTTTTTCGTTAAAGGTAATTATATCTAATATAGCTGCCTCCGAAATTGTGTAAACTACAAGTTTGGAAAAACTAGTATTTATTAAATATTTGTTCATTTAGTAGCTTAAAAACTATGGTTTGATAAGAAAGAAGAAGAAGTAAATAGATAGATTTTTTTTTTGAAATCCTGGATTTTTTTTCAAAAAATTTTTCTTGTATAAACGCAAAACCAAATTTGCATTGCATTTATTGAAATTGTTTTCATGTATTTTACTTCCCATTCAAAAATTTTTTTTTAATATCTAGCGAGTACCAAGATCTCGCCCAATTGTAATTACCAAAATTAGGTTAGGTTAGGTTAGTAAACTGCAAGCAGGTTTTCATATTTTTCTTAAAAACGTTCTTTAACTAGAGCAGCAACCGGACTCACGGAATTGGTGATCATGTTTATCGTAATCCAGGTGCACCAAACGTGCATAGCAATACTTTACCATTGCGGAAGGAATAAAAAATAAAAAAAATCGTCCATAAGGGATACCATGTGACTATATCAATTTGATTGGCTTATAATGCCCTAGAAAAGTAACTTTTGCCCCAAAAACGTTTAGTCACGTACATTCTTTTATTTTTAACTTGCTTATTTAAGCCATTCTTTAACTATATTAAAATCAAAAACAAAAAGCCTAATATGTCCTTCTTTTTAAGATCAAAGTACGTCACAATTTTTAAGCAGTGTCATATGGAACATTATTTTAATGAATTTTGATGTCTTTTTGCGGTTTATTTAAGGGCAAATGCATTTTTTTATCTCAATAGAGCTTGTAAGCAAAACTAATAGAATAGTTATTTATTCTGTTTCGTAGGTAAAAGGTTACATCTTATGCAATTAGTAATTGCTTAGTAATTGAGCCTTCAATATTACATTAACAAAGTTAATAAATATTTACATAATTTAACAAAAATTTGTACGTGTACAGGAAACAAAAAAGTTGACTACCTATATTGCATATACAGGGTGATTGGTAAGTAGAGGCGAAAAATGAAGACCCGAATTAATTTTTTAATTCTGAATCGAAAACCAAGAATACTTTTTTCGCAAATTTTACTTCGTTTCCAAGATATTTCACTATAAAGTTTTGCCAAAGAAAAAAATAAAATCATATTGTGGGTGTCGCTAGCCTTGGTTATTTCAAACTTTTACGTCATATGAAATCAAGTTTGACCGTTGTCAAAAGTTAGACACTTGTCAATCTGTTATTGGAAAAATTACAAGAAAATGAAGGTCACTAACATAGAATACAGTGATATTGATTATGTGTATGGGTTTTGCGATGGAATCGCTCTGTCACAAGTATCAGCGGAGATTTCTAAACAGACAGTAACCTTCCCGGCGAGTTTTTTCTGACACATTTCAGGAACTTCGTAAATGTGGAAGATTAGCGACACCCACAATGTGATTTAAAATTTTTTCTTTGGCAAAACTTTATAGTGAAGTATCTTGGAAACAAAGGAAATTTGCAAAAAAATGTATTCTTGGTTTTTGATTCAGAATTAAAAAATTAATACAGGTCTTTATTTTTCGCCTCTATTTACCAATCACCCTGTATAAAGGCTATATTATTTTTCCCCTAACTTAGTTAACCAAAACCGTTTTATATTAAGATAAATATTTGTTTTTAATATTTGCATCAGAAAGTTACTAAAGCACTTCATAAGAAATATCCATATAAGGCCTATTTTCTAATAAAAATGTTTTGTGCTAAAATTCTTGCAATTAATTAATTGATTTTTATTATCCTTGGGCAAAAAATAATTTTTTTAATATGAGATGCCTTAAAAACAAAGCCATTTTTCCTACGATAAAAAAATCTTACAGTACTCGTCCCTTACTTATAAGCAGCCAGGCCAGAACAAACAAATATTTAATTTTGTCGGCGCTACTTTCGAAAATGACCCAAACACAATATATTTGTAGTCACTAAAGCTTTAAATAGGTGAAGTTCCTCTTTTTACCCAGAGAGTCAATTTCATCTTCTTATCTGTTTATCTATATCCTAAACTAAAGTCCGCTTAAAAATGTTTTACATACCTGGCGAAGGACAGCATCTCCTACAACTCGTGATGTTTTTTCTTTATTGCACTGAGAGAAGTACCGCTCACCCTATTAATAATTTCACTCTTACAAGAGCTTATTTCTTTAGACTACTGACGAGAGGGGTCTTAAACTCTTCGCTTTGCCCACTTCTTTCCTCCTAGAGTATCTAGGCTATAAAAACCTGGTTAGATGCTCTTCAGATCTGAATGTTTCATGTTATTAATTTTTCTTCTATTCTCTTCTATTTCTTCTACTCACATATGTGGATAGGATTGCACCACAAAAAAAGTATAGCAGATTCAAATCTGGTGACCTTGCAGGCCACTTAATTGCACCTCTTCGCCCAATCCACCTACCAGAGTATGTAAATAAAATGGTCCAAATTTTGACGAACAGCTAGGATAAAATGAGAAGGGGCTTCATCTTGCTAAAAAGTTAACGTATTTGCATTATAATGGTTATTTTGGTCTACAATTTCAATTAATTGTGGGATAAACAGCATCTTCTAAGAGATGCAAGTACATTTGCCCTGTCAGATTTCTTGGTAGAAAAAAGGACCAACGATGTAGACGCCATACACTCTAGCCCAGGCTTTTTATATTTTCATGATATTGTGTGTGAACTTCCTGAGAAATACGTGGGTTTGCGTCATCCCAATAACAGGAGTTATGTCAATTAACTGTTGCGTTCGTTTGTATTGTACTTATTCCTTTTTAAGATAGGATATTTATATTGGTTTTATCTTCGTCTAGCTATGTAAGTACTAAGGCTATAAGCTTTTATGGGCTATCGACAGATTAAAAAAAACTCTTTTAAATAAAATCTAGGTACGGCCCGGTTCTCTATACATATACAGTAGGGTGAAGTAAAATAAAAATTTTGGATTTTGGTAACGGCCGAGGTGCAGAAAGTTAAGGTGTATGATAATAAAACGATATGTAAAAAGAAAAAAAAATAAAACTACCCCAGGAGGTGCCCCACACCAAAAAAAATATTTTTTTGTATTTTTTTTTTATTATGACACGGTTCTGATCAAGTTTCTTGAAGAGTAAGATAGACATGTTTCAAATTTCATTGCTCTAGTATTGTGTTTCGAAGTGCCCCAATGCACATTCTTTTACCAGGAAATTAAAAAATATATATACACAAACTTTTTAATATCGTTTGCACCAAATAAAAACCAATTTCTAAGTAATAAAGTTTAAAACATGCCTTTCAATCGTTACAAAAAAAAAAGATTGAAACCCTGCCATACTATTTTTTCTTTTTTTTTTGGAAGTGCACCTCAGGGGATGGTTTAATTTTTTCTTTAGAGATCGCTTAATTATCACGCATCACGACGTTCCGCACCCCTGCCGTTACCAAAATCATTTTTTTTTCACTCCACCCTAATATACTGTGCGAGTTTCTAATTGAAAAAAAAATCAATAAATCAAGGATAAGTTATTTTTTCGAAAAAATGCATGGAGTCTTTGGTTAGTATTTTTGTCGCACTCTTTACTGTAAAAAAAGTTTTTTAAAAGTATTTTTAGAGCGTATATTAAGTTTTTTGTAATTGCCCAGCAGGGCCGCCACCAGAAAAAAATGTAGGGGGGGGGTCAAAAAGTTTAAGTCAATTTACTAGTTAAGAATTAATTGAATTAAAACTACAAATAAATAAACCACAACTATTATTTCCAAATAATAATCATACTTATTTGAATTTCTAAGCGCTATTGTAAAATTTTAGGAATCAGACGAATTGTTTTATTTTAAGCAATTTTTAAAAGTCCCAGGGGGTTGTCGACGGACATTCCCTGACTCCCCCTGCCGGCGGCCTTGCTGCCCAGTTAGACATTTTTCTTCCGTGTCGTTTGCGAGAAATTAAATAAAAACATTTTACTTAATTAATAAACAATTTACTATTCACATTGATAATGTTTCTTCAATACTTGCTGAAGAATTCAATGATCCCCTCCCTACCATATTCATTAAATAAGAAACTGTATTAAACACGTTTTACTTATCTCGACCGAAACTGGTGAATCCGTTTCGAAAAGTGCCCCTGAAGTCACTGGCGCCTGTTTCACGGGGAAGGGCTAATCCATCCCGAACAAACAAGTGCTTGGGAAGGGATCCCTGAATCCAAACGGGCTTTAAACAGAGGGCGGATAGGACCGTTTTCATAGGGTGAGGCCGGAGATGCGGTCCCAGAAAGAACATCTGGTTCCTGTAACAAGGACCTGGTAGCTACCCACGTCACTAGACCGAGAGAGGAGGGCATGACGGATCTAACCGTCTGCTCGTCATACTCTCCAGAAGACAGGGACACCCGAACACATCAGAACACATTGTGCTCGTGTTCGGTAGCGACACGAATAAGAGGAGATGTAAGAACTGTCTCCCAATCTGGTATCGGATTCGTTAGAAGTCTGATCTTATTGGAAGAAATATAAAAAGGTGTGAGCCACAATAGACCGAGCGGTCGCAGTGGAGGGCGTAAAAAGTCCAATCTTAAACTAAAAACATTCAACAAATAACGAAGTGAGTTATTTTGGAACAATCGTTAAACAAAATGCCCTTTTTTTAAATAAAGACGTAAATTTAAAATATTATTGATGACTAGACACTATATTGGGATAAGACCGCAAAATGAGGTTATTTCTTTATTTAGAGAGAAATACACCGGTTTACCACCCCTATCTGAAGTCTGAAGTCTGTGTGCAAAATAAAGCACCACACAAAAGTAAAAGAACTGTTGAAGGTACTGAATGAATATAAACGGTTTTTAAATGTTTAGCTTTTATAAAGACGACAGATGTTTACAAATTATAATATGGTTAAAATTACTTTTTGAATAATTAAAATCTACAATTTTCTTAAAAAACAGTCAGGATTTTTAATAAGGCATTTAAAAATTAAAAATATTAATTTAAACCAATTATGGTCAACTTTAATTATTCTAAACGATGTTTTTAATTTATTAGTATAAACGCGGTAATTTATACATAGTGACATCGTTCATGTAGAAATCACGCTACCACCTTTCAACCAATAGTAGTGATGAGCAAAGCAAGACCAAGACCAAGACCAGGCTAGTCTTGGTCTTGGTCTTGTTCTTGCAAGCCTGGTCTTGGTTTTGGTCTTGCAAGCCAAAGGAAAGTCTTGTTCTTGGTCTTGCACCACCCAGTCTTGGTCTTGCTGCAAGAGTCTTGCTGGTCTTGCTGTTTTTTGGTAGTAATAATTTAAATTAAGTAATCTTAAATAAAATATATTTCTTTAATACTTCAAAAAATAAATAAAGATGACGACTATATTTTTTGCATCAACATTTTAAAATATACCGATTTTAAGCTTACACGTACATTTGATTTATTTGATTAAAAAGCATATTTTAAATGTAGGGGTGTATTTATTCATAGCGCTTCATTTTTAGTTGAAATGTGGCAATAAAAACATTTTAGTCATAAGAATTATTAAAATTTTCTTTAAAAAAGCATATAAAATTAAAACAAATTTGTGTACTGTGTGAGCAGAAATAAAAACTTTTAATTTCAACCAGAAGTGAAATTTCCGTGAAAATGATTCTAATATGTAAACATTGATTTCGGATTAAAAAAAGTAATTCAGGAATCTTTTTATTTCATATAAACTTTTTATCTTTAAATTAGTCAAACATTTTCCGTACAAAGTTGGCACAAATACTTTATAAACATTTTGCATATACAAGGTGGCTCATTAGTGTGACAAAGCTCGATATCTCCGAAACCGTTCATGATGGTGAAAAACTGAACATATAAAAATTATAGAAAAAAAGTCGTAAAATGTGAAACTATTTTCTATTTCAAAATTTTCCTAAAAATCCACTGTTACTTAAGAAAATTCCTTATTTTAAGCTTTTAACCTAAAATTAAAGAAATATGGCAAAAAATCCATTTAAAAAATCACCACCCACCATGTATATTATGTTAAAAATTGTTAAACTGTCATATAGGAACAATATCAACGTAGATGGTTTGGAAATATTATTTTTCGTCTAAACCGGAAGAAAATTTAAAATTCATTTATATAAAAAGTATGACATGAAAATAATATGTTTTAATAATACATCCCTTTAACATTAATATCTTTGTTTTAAGAAGCAATCTAATGGTGCCACTTCTTACAGTGTGGAACAAAAATAATGTTTTTCTGTATTGTGGAAATTTTTGATCCATCCTGTAAATGGTATTACTAGATAGCTGATTTAAAAAAAAAACATTAGGAATATAAAAGTCATTTTTAGCTTCTATAACTTTTGTACCCCTATTTTTTCTCCGTCCTAAACGTTTTGGGAGATATCGAGCTTTATCGGACCATTGAGTCAAAATCTTATTATTTTTGAAACATGTTATCGAATTTCCTCGTTATCGTTGTTAGAAAACTGTATAAAAGAACAAAGTGAATAATTTAAATATTATTTAATTAAAGAAACCTGTTGCCTAATAAATAATCGCCTTTTTTAGCAGTTCTTGACACATTTTTTGTCACGCCCCTATGAAATACCTCTGTATCTTGAATATAAAAATTAAATAATATATTTAAAAAAAAATCGCAAAAGTGTAAGAGTCTTGCAGGTCGGTCTTGGTCTTGCGTAGTCTTGCACCCCTAGGTCTTGGTCTTGGTCTTGGTCTTGGTCTTGGTCTTGGTCTTGCATACCCCGGTCTTGTTCTTGGTCTTTCAAGCGAAAAGGCGGTCTTGGTCTTTGTCTCGGTCTTGGTCTTACTGCAGAACCAAGACCAAGACGGCAAGACCAAGACCGGTCTGGCTCATCACTAACCAATAGCCAAGCAGCAAAACATGCAACGCTATTTACATGAAAGAAGACACACAATAAAGAAAATTTTCATCCCCAAGATTTATCTGGTGTCTGGATTTTTTAATAATTACCCTAATGGACTACAGAAATTATTTTTTAACATTTTCATAGATAAATATATGAGTAAATATGTAACTAAGGTGGACATTCATGTTGTTTTTTTGGATTGTTTTTAATTTGTGTTTGTGCAAACGAGAAATGAAAGATTTACTAAATTAATGGATAAACCCCATTAACTAAGTAAATCTTTCATTTCTCTCGTTTACACAAACACAAACAAAAAGGCAATTAAAAAAAAACCTTTTAAATGCACTTTTAAGTATGTAATGTGATTGTATACTGATATTTTTTATGGGGAAACAATACCGCTCATTATTATTGCATTTTTTTCTGTGATTTCCAAAATAGAAAATACAAGTGTGTATTATCCCAATTTCGTTCACATGTAAACCACAAAATGCTTCAAACATCTTCTTCCTTTATATAAAAATTGACTATAGATTAAAATATTAAAATCTAAATATTAATAAATGAATAAAATTTGCCTGCTCCTTAGTCGTTTTTCCTTAAAAGAAACCACAAAAATTAATTTTGAACGCTAATGGTCACTTAAGCTAAATCAAATTTAATAATTTAGTTGGATGTAAATATAACAAAGGTCAAAAAAATAGCATGAAAGAATATTCAATTATAAGTTATTTTAAAATTGGGCCGCCGAGTGCAAAAATGACCCAAGCTGTTAGCATTTAACTTTAGCTGTTTACGAACAACCACTTTTCTTACCTAAGTTAAAGTTAGTTTCTGACCTGAGCTAAGTTGTTTGATCGAACACGCACGACTCTCCAAAACGATAAAAAAATGTCAAATTTTGCTCAACTTAGGTTAGCCAAGATATCTCAGACAGAAATCCGGGTACCTTAGCAGGGGCAAGGGGGAGGTCAGATTCTTACTTAGTTGTGACAAATCGTACGGCCAACTAAGTTAGTTTCCCTCAACTTAGGTCAGAATTTGTGCTGTTCGTAAGCAGCTTTTATTTACAACATTTCTAGTCAGATAAATCGGTAAAAAAGGGCCCATAGAATGGTCAACCAAATATTCACGCCTTTCAGGGATTATTTCTTATGAAGGTACTTGAATAAGCAAATTTTGTAAGAGAAAGCCGGACTGTGTTAAGGAGTTGAAAGTACAAATAAGATATGACTGTAAGGTAATTCGGCCAAAAGTTATTTAAAATAAGTGATTTAAACTGTCTAAAATAAGTTACATTAAAATATGGCCAATTTGTGCATGAACAACACTTTGGGCATGTATTGAAGAAACATCATTAATGTAAATATATTTATTTTTTAAATAAAATTTTGTTATTTAATGCCTTGCAAATGACAGAATAAAGAAAAAACTTACTTTAGGCAGTTATGTATAACTTGATATGCGTTTTAAAGATAGTCTTATAAAAAAAACTTGGGATCTAATTAAAAAAAAAACATTAAAAACGTCATATTCAAAATACAAGGTGTCTGGAAATAACGTTTAAATAATTCTAGGGGAGATTCTACATGTTGAATTGTGAAGAAAAGTGCATATCAACATAGGTCCGCAAGTACGTCATCAGGTCGCCATGGCGATTCAAAGTTGGCACTGGGATGTATGGGTTCTATTTTATATCTCTGAAACGGTTTTAGATGGTTATCTGAGTTTTGGCTTATGAATTGCTGATCTTTATATTAACACAATAGTTTGGTAAAATTAATACAATCCTGTGGCAAATTAATAATTTTTACTTTTTGTGCCTATGACCGATTTTACTCAAATTTCGCATAGGAAGGTTTTTTGGGACACTGATCACAAATCTGGTGAAGTCAATTTATTTTGCAACCTTTAAGTTTTTGAGTCATGATTACCCACTTTGACCTAACCTCAAAATTGTACAAAGCGCCGGTTGGCTCAATAAGCAAAAAATTATCGTCAAATGTACCAAGGTTGTTGATAAATTCAACACAACCGTTTGGTAAATTTAACACGACAGTTTGGCTTCGATCCTGTAGTTTGATTTCTTCAAGTGTATCGATTGGTTTATTTGACCTAATATTATTGTAAACTTAAACTGTAGGAAAGGTAATTAAAACTTTTTTACTTATTTAGTTTACTATTTGAGATGATTCAAGTGACCCAAATATATGATTTATTTTACCACATCAGTTTTTACAGATATAGGCATTGAAAAATATTTTACCCAGTATTGTGGTTGTTTATATTGAATCACACTTCGGTTGAATTAACTTCTTTTTGTGTAGTTCCGGGAGCACGGACATGTAAGAAAAATAATCATTAACAGGGTCTTCGAGCATATACTAACCTGGAGGGATAAAGCAAAGCGCTGAAAACGTGGTCGCATTAGAAAGAGAAAGCAACAGTCATCGCCGTTGCTATCTCTTTCTTACAGCGTACTTAATTAGCTGATTCAAATAATTGGCGAATCAGGTAAGCTGTGATAGAGAGAGAGAGAGAGAGAGAGAGAGAGAGAGAGAGAGAGATAGCAGCGGCAATGAATGTTGCTTCCTTTGTCTAATGCGACCACGTTTTCCGCGCTTTGTTTTATTCCTTCAGGTTGGCATATGTTTGAAGAACAGGGTAGCTACTGAACAGAAAATTTGTCAACCTTTAGTAGTAAGAAATCTAAAAGCGCACAAAATTTATTGTCCAGAAATTGCCAAGGGTTATCCAGACGTAAGGCTTTAGTTATATGGGAAAATAATGGCTCTATTGGACAGTAATCAATCAAACATAGACAATATTCTGTTTTCTAATGAGCAAGGTAAACCGAGAGAAAGTCGTTATTGGACAGACGAGAATTCGAACTGGATGAAGGAAGGACCATACCCAATGGTCTGAAAAAGTCAATGTTTAGGCAGAAATTGTTCGCGATCGAGTGTTATAGGACCAATATAAGAAAATCTACATGGAGATATTTTAAATTTTTGAAAGAAGAACTAGTTTTAAATTTGACAGTTTTTTTTCTGATAACGAAGCTGATGCCCCGAAGAGAAACCGAAGATTTTGTAAGGCCTGTTTATAATTTTCTTGACGCAACATTTCTAGTCAGATAAATCGGAAGAAAAGGGCCCAAAGAATGGTCAAACAAATATTCACGCCTTACTTCCAGGGATTATTTTTTATGGAGATACTCGAAGAGCAAATTTTATAAGAGAAAGCCGGACTGTGTTAAGGAGTTGAAAGTACAAATTGGGATCTGATTAAAAGAAAACATCAAAAACGTCATATTCAAAATACAAGGTGTCTGGAATTCTACATGTTAAATTGTGAAGAAAAGTGCATATCAACATAGGTCCGTAAATACGACATCAGGTCGCTATGGCAATTCAAAGTTGGCACCGGGATGTATGGATTCTATTTTATATCTCTGAAACCGTTTTAGATGGTTATCTGAGTTTTGGCATATAAATTGCTTTTAATAGTAGCACTTTGCAGTGTTTTTACTAAATTATTTTTTGAATCAGGGGCGCTGAGAGGGGAGGCCTCGATTTAATTTGTCCACATTTTTATTAAACGCCATATTTCTGCGGTAAACGAATTTTACATAAGGTTTAAAAATAAAGTTTATATGATTATAATTGTGTAAACAATAGTGTAATTAAAAAAAAAGTATTGTTCTCGCCTTTCAAAAAATGCCGGAATACTCTTTCGCTTGGGCGACCATGCATGCACTATTTTTGAAGAGTGTTTTCTCGAAACCGGCTAGCCTAACAAGTTTTCAACAAGAATTCCTTTTTTATGTTACATATACCGCGAAATCAGAATTTTTAAAGAAAAGTGCAAAAAAATGACGTTTAATAAAAATGTAAATAAATTAAATCGAGGCTTCCCCTGTCGGCACGCCCCTGATTAAAATAATAATTTAGTAAAAACACTAAAAAGTACCAACTATTACAAGCAATTTATATGCTAAAACTCAGATGACTATCTAAAACGGATCCGGGAATATAAAATAAAACCTATATCCCGGTGCAATCTTTAAATCGCCATAACGACCTTATGACGCATTTGCGGACCTATGCTGATATTAACTTAATTATTTAACAAGTAGAATCACCCCTAAATTTATTCGAATGTTATTTCCGGACACCCTGTATAAGACATACTTTATAAATATTTTTTTACGGCAAAAAGCTTGGCTAAAAATACTAATCGTCAATTCGGACACTTCTCCAAAAAATAACTTGTTTTTGATTTATTGAATTTATTCCAAGTTAGAGACTCGCTAAATTAAGCATGTAATTGACCTATTACGTAAAAATAATTTTTAATAAATATTTAAATTTTTAAGTCACACTGATTATTTTCTAATCTTTTCAATATAATATAACAATATGTTGACCAAGTAACAATGGCATATCGATTATGGTGCAGAGGACATTAACATTTTTTAATTTATTTTTACCTTTGTAACATAATTCGTGGGAAGTTAAAATAAGCATGTAAAAACCTATTTGATTTGGAATTATAAAATACTCTTAAAAAAACTTGTCTTAAGTGTTTTATTGGTTCTTGAATCACTTGTTGGGTTGCTGCTGCTGTTGCTATGGGTTGCTGAGTTATTTTATTAATTTAGTTTAAAAAGTTTAAAAAATGTTAAAATAAGCAAACACAAATTAAACAATAAACGCTTAAACTTGGGGCTCTAAAAATTAATTATATAGTTTTTTTTACCTTTGGATAGTCCATGGGGCTTTAAGCCAAAAGACTGTCTTAAGTAAAGTAATGGGCAGTTTATTAACACCGGACTCAAAGATTTAGAGGTTTAGAGAAAAAGGGAAGATCTTGGCAGGTAGCAAGTTCTATTGTCTAGATTTTCTGGCCACAAAGAAACAAACAAAGTGGGAAGTTTGGAGGCTCTCTAGATAGACTGCTAAGGGATGCATAGAAGTGGCACTACGTGTTGCTCTATTGGAAGCTGCTAGAGGTGGATAATTCTTAGGAGCTAAACCCACATGGTCTTATTAAACTTTTTATTTCAACCCTATAGCCGGCGTTTTTTGTAATGTTCCAGCAAGGTTATACAGTGGAATAATAGGTGGTTAGTATCTTTCCTTATTTTAAATAGGGTTTGGAGGTTTGGTTTGTTATCTAACTTTGGGTAAGGAACTTTAATGCAATACATTTTTTATTAGTTTGGGATGAATTTTATTAAAAAAAGAGAGAGTATATTGTGTCAGTAAAACCAAAATTGTATATAAAAACCCTATAAAAGGTAACGTCATAAAATTACTTTTCGAAAATGTGCATGAATGCGTAAAAGATTAAAAAGTCAATTTTTTTAATTAAAAAAAATAAATAACAGTGATATCAAGTTTAATTAGTTTTTTATTAGAAACTTTGACTTTTTCCATTTAAACTATTTTTAAATTTTAATTTAACATTTTAAGTTTGACCTAAAAAAGCACCTGACGCCTATATTACTTTTTTGATAGCAATAACAATAACGGAAATACCCTATAAAAGTGTCGAAAATGGGAGAGCCTGTACACAAACTTGTAATTTAAAAAATACAATATTAAAAAAATATTAGTCACTTACACCAAAGATAATACTACTACGGATAAGATAAACCATTCAATGCTATATTTTTGATACCCCTAATGGACTTTGGCTAAATCGAGCCGATGTCCATCGAGAGATTTTCGCGCTATGCATTTCAATCCTTGAACGAAAGTTAAACAGTGTTGCCTGCAGGCCTTTACTATTGGCGTGATGAAACGCGACTAGAAAATACACAACCCGTTTAGCCGCCCGCTTTCGCTACTTCGTATTCCGAATAAGGTACAGGCGATAGACATTGGCAACGTCGCACATGGTTTCGTACCTCGTTTCGCTGGGGCAGGGCTTACCGACTTAATTTTATTCGCATTTACGGAAGCATTGATATCTCCGAACTGATTCAGAGCGCCCCATTTAAATGAACCATCTATCCGTAATAGTATTATCTTTGCTTACACGAAACCAACTTATCTGGCTTTAGGATACTTAAAGTATAAAATTGTGGATAGGCTTTAAAATTCCCAATACAAAAATAGTCTGCTTGGCTCAATTTAGTAAGAGTCGCGCCAGCTAATTTGTTAATACATACAATTTTGTCAACTATTTATAATTTTGTATAATTTTTTTTCTAACCTATAAACTATTAGCGATACATGTTTATTTAAGACTTCAATGATATTCGGCTAAAATCTTGGATACAAATCTACATTAAATTGCTTTTTAATTATTTTTTTTACTTGATTTAATCTTGTTTTTAGATGTTTTACAAAAGATATAAAACTTATAAAAAAAAAAAATATATATATTATATTATATATATATTATATATATATATATATATATATATATATATATATATATATATATATATATATATATATATATATATATATATATATATATATATATATATTTATATATATATATATATATATATATATATATATATATATATATATATATATAATAGAAAACACAAATTAAATAATACAATTTAAAATATCCCAAAAAACGTAAATACGACCCATCCAAAAATTGTCGATGGTGTAATACATTTTCTATAATAAATAATAATTTAGTTTTTCCCAAAAAATGCCTATGCTCGGCCTGCAACCGAATGAGTTTATAAGGGTGGTTATTCAATCTTATTCCCATTAGCATTGTACCCCAGTGGACTCCATTGTACCTAAAATGTGAAAACAGTAATTTAATTTCTGGTGTTATATGTGTGAGTTTCAGCTTGTGTAGATAGTAAATCCATGCTCAGATATAGGAGACATGGTGGTTCCAACATATAAAAACACGCAAATGGCATTATTTAAGTGTTTTTAATAAGCCTTTACAACATTTTCTATTTGATTTGATAAACATAACCCCTATAGCTATCTTTTGACTAAAAAAAAACACATAGAGCCTGCGGCCAACATCCCAAACATACATAAGGCAAGACTAACCTCAGTAAAATAAAGTGACCTCAGTTGTTGTAATCTTAAAATTGATACGAGGGCCGCTAGACAAATTCTGTCGCATGCATAATCAAAGCAAGAAGAGACATGTTTGAGGGTACTATGATAAACTTTGGTTCATATGATTACTTACAGTTGCTGTTTGATCCGCGTATTGTGTTTTCATAATTTATAAAAAAATAAATAAATCACTGCTGATGGCTGAGTTGACGCGACGTGATGTTCATGTTATTATGTTGTACAATTTTCGTCGTAGTTTTACAAAGCAACAATGCTCTGAAGAAATGAATGGTGTGTTGGACGATACTTGTCCATATTTAAGGACTGTAGAAAGATGGTATTTACAATTCCAAAGAGGAAATTTTAACTTAAAGGAGGAGCAAAGATCTGGTAGGCCGATTGAAGTGACGACTGATAAAAATATTCTAACGATAAAAAATCTTATTGTGGTAAACCGACGAATAACATACCGTCAAATAGAGAATTTAATAAAGATAAGTGCACCGACTATTTATTATATTCTGCACAACGAATTAAAAGTAAGAAAAGTTTGTTCACTCTTGATACCACATTTGATGACCGATACTCTACGGGAGCATGAAGTAAAGTGGTGCAAACAAATGCTCAAAAAATTTGATGACGGTGGCTCTAATGATATCAGTTCAGGTGTCGAAACCTATACTTATTATTACGATGTCCTAAGTAAATCCCAGATCAAAATGTGGATATTTGAAGAAGAAGAACCACCGACATTAGTGAAACAAGCTCGTTCTGTGAAGAAACTAATAGTAGAAGTTTTTTTAGTAAGAGAGGGATATTGACGGTTGTTCCTTTAGAGACACAGAAGACTGTCACAGGATCATGGCACACAAATAAATGTCTCCTAAAAGTTTTCCTTAAAAAATGAGCGACCAAACTCGAGACTCGATACCTGGTTTTTTTCACCATGATAAGGCTCCAGCTTTTAAAGCCGGTCTTACGACTATCTTTCTGAAGGAATCTAAATTAAAATTACTTAGTTATCCTCCCTATAGTATGAAGAAACAATTAAAAGGGCGAAAGTTTTCGTGCAACTTAGAGCTGTTGGGAGCGTTTGACAAAATTTTCGCTAACGTTCTAACCTTATCTACCGACCTACGTATTAGGGACCTGATATGAATAATTGCTGTATTAATTTTTCCTGGCAGTCTGTCACTGTGGATTTCCCCATTAGATGTATCCAACTATTTTTTCAGGAATAGCACATAAACCTGTCTCTTTATTACCGAAAAATCTGGCATACTCTATTCCGTTATTTTATTTTGTTTTGTCTGTGATAAAATTTTAAAAATTGCGTAAGCTTAAGCGATATGTTATTTTTTAGCAATTCGCTTTATTTAACGGGGATTAAACTAGAGTTTTTTATCATTGTTTTGCTTTTTTTAACAGTTCAAATTAAAAATAAGCTTTGTTTTTTTATCTCTATACATTTGTAAAACTGGCAAATGAAGTCACATTTCATCCCCAGATTTTTGCTTTATAAACTTTTGTTTCAGTTAGGTAATTTTTCATTTTTTATTTTTATGTGTGGTTTTTAGAAAAGTAATTTTGTAAAAATTAGTTATTAAAATTTTTAGGCTTCCTACCAATTGACCAAGTTTTGTCATGGTAACCTTATTTAACTACAAATAAATATATTTTTTAATAACTTTAAATAAGTCTAAAGTACATAACACATAGTAAAAGGACAAAAATTTAGCCTTTATTTAAATTATTAGGCGTATCTATTGCTTAAGATGCACATTTTATTTTGTCTCTTTGTCATTCATGACAAAAAACTTCTCTCACGGAACAAAATAGAATATCGATTAGAGAAAACAAAAAAATTACATCTTCTGTATTTATTTTTACCTTTGTTATTTTAATTCGTGGGAAGTAAAAGATAACAACTAAAATATTTCTATAGTCCAGAGTTCAAGATTCTCTTTAAGAGGTTTACACTGAAGTATTTTCTTGTGTACTTCAGTACTTATGTCTTATGTGAGTTGTCGTTTACTTACCAGCAGTAACGGACATACATTAGGAGCACTTGGGACTAATGCCCAGGGCGGCAAATTTTTTGGGGCGGCGGAGTTGCTTTAAGAAGTGCATTTATGTTGATTAATAAAAAAGCTTTTTTTATTCAAATTATGTTTAGAATTATTATACACGTTGCAAATTTATTAACAAAAATTTCTAGTGTCTCAAATTTTATAAATTAACACAAGTCTGTGTGTGTATACTAGTGTACACACATAAAAAGATGAAACTTCTTTGTAAAACATCATTCACTTGCACAATTTCAAAACACAGTTACTGACAATTTTCAGATTTTTTTTGTATTTGCCTTATAAAAAATACCCTAAATTGATAAAAATTTCAATTTGTAATTCAAGATGCTTTAATGCAGATATTTTGAAGAAGGAAAAACAATGAAGTTAGTCCAAAAAGTAATAAAAAAATAATAATACTGAAAAAAAATCTGGTTAAAATGTATGCAGAGACTGAGTTTTAAAATAAGATAAATCAGTACGGTTTAAGCAAAAAAATAATTAGTAGAACGGTTGACCCAACAGGCCATATAAAAACTTTTTTTTAATTTATCGTCAACGATATCTCTTAAACAAATTAACCAGTTTTGACATATTTGGGGACGATCGAGGGTTTTTTTTGCGGTTAAAAGCTGATTAGTTTTTGGGATCGGTTGGTACGCGGCAGTTTAAAAGTTATTTTAAAAATAATATTTTTTTTAATTTTATTTTTGGAATTTCTTAAAATCTGTTGATCGGAATCGTTTCAAATAAGAAAATCCAAGTTTGGTAAAGCTGTTTTCGAAACAAATGCCTCAAGTGAGGTAATTTAGTAAGCTTAAATTGGGGCACCCTCACTTGCCTAAGACAACCGTGACAGTCAAGCGTAATAGGAAAAGTATAACTTTTTTTTTAACATTTTATATAATTTTTCCCATACTTCGATAAAGAAGTTTCACTTCAAATATTGTATGTTAAAACTATAATTTTATGTAAAATTTTGAAAATAGGGCGGCATTTTTTTCATTGCCAGGGGCAGCGCTAAGGTTAAAGCCTGATTACCAACTTTATTATACAGGGTAATTCCTAAGTTGATACTTTTTTGACTGTACATACAACTCATTAAAATAAACAACTCTTTTAAATAACTTTTTAAAAAAACCATAAATAACAATGCTACATAAAGCTTTTTGAAAATGTGTCCAGTGCGAGCCTGGGCAGAAAAAGAGTTTATTTTTTATTTACTTTATTTATTTAATAGTTAATTTTTTGCCTTGTTAATCACGCATTAATAATCAGTCGCTTTGCTTTTACCAGACAAGGTAAGGGCTTATTTTAAATTATTGTTAAATCGCGAAAATGGCACAATACGAAAACGATGAATTCGTGGATATGTTGCTGATTTTTATAGAGTTTCGTCAATCTACGGCCGCTGCTTCGAGATTGTACGCGTGACGGTTTCCGATGCGGACTCATCCAACAGCAAGTTCTCGGGACATTATTGCGGTAAAATTAGTTGTATTTCGTTTTTGTTCAACGTGTCCAAGCCCAAAAGCCAGAGGACTTCCCCCGTCGAGTTCAGTTTTGTGTTCACCCAAAATAAACCGTATTTGACTCACTTAATAAATGTTAGTTTCTTATTTTCCAGTATTTTAAAAAAAAGTTATTTGAAAAAGTTGTTTATTTTAATGAGTTTTATACACAGTTAAGAAAAAGCGTCAACTTAGGAATTACCCTGATAATAATTACCTTATTAATTCTTCAAGATAATATTATACAGGTACTGTGTAGCAAGATACTTAAAGTTCGAAACCTTAAGAAAATTTAGGTTTTAAACAGTTTTCATTGAGCCTTTGTTATGTACTAAATTAAAATTTCTGATATTTGTACATTAGATTAGGAAATACTCAGATAACAACAAGTTTTCGACAATAAGAGTAACCAGTCTCTACAATTGTCATTTATAAAGATGAAGGGCACACGCTCTTATAGGGAAACGATATTTGTATTTATTTTACAACAATTGGCTGATAAACTAACAAAATTAAAAATATTTTTTACGACTTTTCATCTCTCGTTAGGAATGAGCACATCCTCACAAAAATCGTGTTTTAATAATAAAGTCAAATACCATTTATGTAAAGCGCTTGTTTTTCGATTCAATTGAATCCCAAATCACTTATAGTTTGCAAACAAAATAAAAAAATTATAATATTTTTCAGGGGTGTACCTTGAAAAAATCCTGAGAATTCAGTTTTTTGATTATAACTCGAAAAATATTGCTTTTAGACAAACAGGTTATGTATCTTAATATAAAGGTCTTGTAAAAATACATAGTACGTGTCCTATAAAGTTTGGTTTTATAGTTTTGGAGCTATTGACGTTTAAAAATAAAAAAATAAAAAATAATATCTGAAATAACTCCTTTTCTCGATTATTTGCTGTTTGGTTCCGAATTTTAATATAATTCGTATTCAGCGGAAAAAAATCCAATCTGAGTCCGGCACCCAGCATACACCACTTTTTTTGTGGACCTGTGTAGTTTTTGAGACAAATCCTCAGCTATCGTTGTATTATTTGCAGAGAATAAAAATTAATTTAATTAATTTTTCGCAAAATTAAAAAAAACGCAAAAATAGACTGATATAATAATATATATATATATATATATATATATATATATATATATATATATATATATATATATATATATATATATATATATATATATATATATATATATATATATATATATATATATATATATATATATATATATATATATATATATATATATATATATATATATATATATATATATATATATATATTATATATATATATATATATATATATATATATTATATATATATATATATATATATATATATAATAATATATAATATATATTATATATTTATTTATTTTCATTACTAAGTTTGGTTTAAAGTCGGTTAGCCCGGGTCAAAAAACTTTTTTACTATTATTTCGAACCAGATCGAATTGTTACAAAAAAAAGTGAGGTTAGGTTCATTTTTTCTAAATCGTCAATAACCTAAAAAAATGCTTGCGGTTTAAAGTTTGCAAAAACATGCTTTTAAGTTTTTAGACAAAATTAAAAGATGAAAGATATACAATTAAAAAGTGCGTAATATTTTATTTACATTAAACTATACATTTTTAGGTACAGGGTTTCTCAAATTCTAAATTCATTATTCCGATCTCGAAAACCAGAAAACGATACGAGGTCGTTTTAATGAGGGCAAAGTTGCGTAATTTGATGCTGGTCAAAATGCCACTTTTGAAAAGACCGAATATTCGCGATTTCATTTATATTTTTTTAAACACTCTATATTCCTAATGATACTTTTTCTGTTCTACAAGATAGTGTTATTAGATTTAAACACCGACGTTTGGTCTTTGCGCTGCCATCATGAACTTGGTTTTTTTTTAAACCGCCCTGAATTTTTTTACAGATTTTACGAGCTTCTAAGGTTCCAAAACTAATGATGTATCGCACTTCTTTAAACAATTTCTATTAATGGCAAGAAAGACAGAGAATTAATTTTTGGTCAGATCTTACCAAGAAATCATTGAAATGTTTTTTTTTTTTAAATAAGTGCGATACAGCATGGGTTTTGGGACCTTAAAAGCTCCTAAAATCAGTAATAAAAAATCCAGGACAGTACTAAAAAAAAACAAAGTTGATGATGGCAGCTCAAAGACGAAACGTCGGTATGTATGTCTAATAACACTGTCTTGTAGAACAAAAAAGTAGCAATAAGAATGTAAATTATATTTTGTTATATCTAGTCAAATAAAGTCATAAAAAAATTAAAATAAAATCGCGAATATTTGGTTTTTTTCAAAAGTCTTCGAAGTATTTAAATTTTTAAACTTTTAAGCTGGCATTTTGATCACCATCAAATTGCGCAACTTTGGCTCCATTTAACTTACCTCGTATCTCTTCAAGTTGATGATAAGGCTCAAATCTGGTATCTGGGATAATTTTCTTTATATACATTTATCTTGCCAAGCCACTTGTCCAACTTTACTTTAAAAATAGTTTGTATATCCATTTCTAATTGAATTTTCAACATGAAACAATTCTTATAGGTATGAAAAAGGTAGAATGACGCAGCTCCCCTATCTTATGTGAACTGAAAATCCCATAGGTGTCAAAGAGATTGGATTGGAAACAATCTTGGCGTCCCACAGTGGTCAAACAATGATGGTTGAAGGCGAAAAATTTATTGCAATCAATATTCCTAAAATATGTACCATATTTTGTTATGGTTTAAGTCAACTAATAATTAAATTTAGTTTTAATAAATATTTTTATTACAGAATTCATTAGGTCTAATATACCGATACAAAGATCAATAAATATAGAATAATAAATAAGACTAATTAAATCTTAGTCATTAAGATAATTAAAATACTAACTAGTGTTAATGAAACAAACAATATTTTTAAGTCGTGAACTAAATGCCTAAATTACTAAATTTAGTCCGAATTATCAGAAGTGTTACTTTATTCAGATACATTTCCGTCACAAAAAAATCCGCTAGGTTCGGGTGTCTTCAATAGGTTGATTACCTCTATTGGAATGGAATGTAGCTTCTATTTCTAAAGCTGCTTATAAGAGGGTCGGAAGACACAAGCAGCATGTTAACGAGATCCTCCGTTCTTTTTCCTCTGGAGCACTTCCTTGTATTAAACTGGCGATAGTATTTGCTATCTTTATGTTTAGCTTCCTGGGCCTCTTTCGATAGTTGCGCTATTGGTACCATTAGAGCCCTAATTATAAGAGCCCCATGTACCAAGATCTTGTGGACTGTTTGAGGCATCTAGTACCATGGGTATATTTTGAGGTAAAGGTGTACTGTTTCTAAACAATATTTTTCGAAAAGCTCACTATCTATTTTAAAGCCACATGAAAGCGCTCGTAAAATGACGTCAAATTTTTTAATTAAGTCCTCATTTAGACCTGTTACGTCTGGTGATAATGCAGCGTTTCGAAAAAACCTTCGGGTCGTATTTCCATCATTTGTCGACCCAAACCCGGGCTTTGGGACGTGTACTAACAACCCTATTTCGTTGCGAAATATCTCTTGTATTTCCTTCTTTCTTTCTTCGACAACTTTTTTATGATAGTCCTTGACCTGCCATGCTTTAATGGGAAGTCTGTAGATATATGTAAGAGGTTTTCAAAGCACTTTATTCACCCAAGCAAAGAAGATATGTCAAATTTAAGATTGTATCGGCCTGTTACAGACACTTTTAAGGTTATTCAATAGTCTAGGCGTTTAGGCGTAGCCCCACATATAGGCGGCTACAAACCTTTTCATCCAACATGGTCAAGTGAAGCTCAGAGGAAATTTAAAATTCTTTGAAATGTTGACATGCTTTGTCAGCGTTAAACTTTCAATTTTATTCTAAGAATGTAATCTGTAAAAAAGAAATTTATTTAAAAGGGATCAAACAGGCAAGAGCGGGCACTTGATTTTTATCAAATATTTTAGATGGATTGTAGGAGAAGGCAGTAGTGCATAATTTATAATCCATACTGCCCAATAAAAAACTTAAACGTACATTTGTGCTAAAAAATATATTCACTTTGATCTTTGTATAGTAATACTCTTTGAATTTTAGAACACAACCAGTAATCTTATTACTAAAAAGAAAGGTACATACCTTTACTATTAGTAGTCATAGTTTATAAGGAGTTATTTAAATAACTGAGCCGCTCCTCCCTCGCTTAAGTCGCAACTGCCAGTGCGTCAGTCAGCCAGAACGGGACAAGTCCGTGTGTGTTCTACCGTTAGGATGATGATTATACAATCAACAGAGGTTATTTTAATGTTCTTATGTTTCTGTTTAGCCCACAACAATTAATACTTAAAAAATCCATAACTAGGTATATTTTTTAAATCTTTTTTGCGTGTATTTTAAAAAAATAAAATAATCGGGACGCGTCCCGATTATTTTTAAGGTCATGTGTACCTACACAACGAGTTAAAAACGTAACCTAAAAATGTGATTTTATTGACGCCGTATTCAAATTTAAATTCTTTTTAAAAATACAATTCCCAATTTTTTACTTAGGTTAATATAAGATACAATTTAGTACTAACAATAATGTAGCTTATACCTTACGAGTGGGTTATAGTTGTTGCTCTTTATACTGGACTATGATTATACCTCACTAGTAAATATAGAAATTCACCATTTTTTTACGTTTATCTCCATTTCTTAAATAAATAAAATGCGAGGAATTAAGGATAAGCAAGCTTTAATAATGTTGTTATATATACAAACAACAAAATTACAAAAATATCTCTTTATATTTTTCTTTAATTAAACTAGGCTTTTTTTGGTGGTCGGTTCCTCTACATAAAGAAGGGATAATTTCTTTACCCGTATTTAAAAAAAAATGCAAATTTAACTTAATCGCTTAAGCAAGAGCTTTTTCATTTCAGTTTATGAATTATTATGTTTTAAAGGGGAATTATTAATGAACACAATTAACCCATTTTTTTATGTTTCCGCCTTAACTTTATATCTTTTAAGACAAATCCTTAAAAGAAAATTAGTTTAAGTTCTCTTGCAATTTGTATTACTAAAAATGTTGTATGTATATCGATCATTATATAGTATTACTAAACAGTCACTAAAAGGTCCGAAATCCCATCGCTTAATTTCTACGTTCATTTGGGTTTTAATTGAAATATTTTTTTAAATTTAATTAAAAGTAGACTAATACGAATTTTCCGGGGGCCTATGAAAGGTACTTTTTTTTGTTGGCAGTCCACAAAGGCTGAGGCCTAAGTACTAACGTACTGTACTTTCGAATTATACTGATCACATCTTTTTAGGAAAAGCAACATAAGATTTTGGTTGGTTTTATTACCAGATTTTTGTAGAGCAGTCTTTACTCAATAATTATTAGGTTTTGTCTTGTCACAATACCCCCCTTTTTCCCCCGTTTTAGATACAACAAATGTTTACTGTACAACGCAATAACGGACAGTGCCGGTCTAGATTGCCTACAGTGATTTGTGAACAAGTAAAAATTTGCCTGGAAGTGAAAAGGAAGCAAATCGATTTTAACAAAATAAAGGGTTGTTGCCAGTATTTAAACGGTGCGTGAACAGGTATGAAATAGACTTTGTACTCTTTGGATAACGCACCGTTTTGGAAATGTACTACTAAACCGTGTTTAAAAAAAGTTCCGGTAGACACCCGGTTTGGTAACAACAAAACACCATTTTTAATTCTTTAATGTTGGTTGTCATATATTTTAGTTTCCTTGTTCCCTAAAGGTGTGGTCGGTATAATACAAAAGTACCCCATCAAAATATGGCAGCAAGTAATTTTCACTAAAATTTTATTTTTTTCTTTAATCAATTACTTTCAAAATATTATTTATTATTAAAAGTTAAAAAATAAAATATGGTACGTCAATATACGACATAAATATGCATTGTTTCACATATTTAATTGTTTTGTATCACTTCCGGCTTCACCGAAAATGACTAGTACTTTTAAATTTTAAATGGGACCATTAAAAATTTTTCTTCTCCTTTGATAGTATATATCATTCCAAATAGAATGACGTCTTATATGTCATTTTTTGATACTTTTGCGTCAAAATATTTAGTTTTTTTCAAATTTTATCGAAAGTGCCTTGGCTACGTTGGATTTCTTAATTTTGGATCAAGTAGCCATAAAATAAAATAAATAAAATCATTTTTTGCCATATCAGGCACACTGTATAAAATATACGTAGCCCAGTAGGCTCTATTAAATTCTTTACCTTAACCAGATTGTTTGAAGGTTCTATTGCAATTACTCGATTAGAGTCATGGCATAGCGTTGTACTTCTGTAGTACCGCAGATCTAGTTGCATAATCTAAATGACATAACCGACCACTTTCTTGTTGCTTTGTTTAAAGATACGACGCTGTATAACCTCGTCCGGACGTTACACAAGAATAGAGGACTTACACAACATGACAGACATGCCAAGGATAGATGAACATATCTATTCCTTGGCAAATAAATTTTACCAAACACAACCGCAAATCTCTATTCTTACTAAAGACTTGACGGGGTTAAGACAACAGGACAATATAAAACACAAACTATTATACGCTAGACTACCTTTTTACTTTCGGGATGAAGACTAATCCCAACACATCTCCATTCCCTTATAACTTAAAATCTCAAATAAAAATAACAGCATACTGCGCTTCATATTTATTTAAGTAAGTAAGTAAAACTCCACTAATAGGCCCCGCCTATCTAAAGGTTTTGCGGTGTGACACGCATACCATTAAATTCGTGCACGTGGGCCACTGCAAAACTTTAAACAACTAAAATCATATAAAGGTACAGCAAAGCTGTTACAAAAATGAATGAATGAAAGCAAGTGGGTATGTAAATAGGCATGAAAGTAGAGTGAAAGAGAATACATGGGCTAAATTGAAAGAAAGAAAGAATAAATGAGTCATACCAAGACAAAAACTTGGTTTCTAAAGCGCGCTGCTCTACCTGACTAAATTAAATATGTTTTTGAAAACTTTTTCCAAAAACAAAACAAAAAAATATAGCAATAATTAACATCGCTCTTCAAGCTTCTATAGAGTAATCTGAACTCAATCATGATGTTTAAAAGGTCACAACCGGTAAATATCCTAAGTTGAAAAACCGGAACATCTATAAACATACCACAGGAGCTAACACTCGCTCCCGGCCTCCCGGCTGTGCTACCTTACATCATGCCTGCACAAGGCTTAGATGTAAATATGAAATGTAAATAGATATAGTATAGTTATAGGTGAAAATGTAAATTACTAATTTATAAGTAAAGCATTTGGAAATTGAAAATTGGAATTAACTTTCACCCAGGCGGTTCGGGTTCGAATCCTGACATATGCTTACAATTTTTAATTTATTTTTTTATTTAGTGATGGTGATTAAGTAAGTTATTTGGGGGTTTAATAATTTATTTGAGAGATGCATAATTTATTTGGGGGTTAAATATTTAGGATTGAATAGTTTACAATATTATTTAATAATTTAGCTCATTCTATGACGTTTTCGAAATATCCTTAGTCGAAGTAAGGTGAACTTCATTGATCTGGCGATGGACTAAATACGGCACCAAAAATACCAGATCGAAACTTAATTTTTCGTAAAACGTAATTGCCTTTCTACTAAAGTGCCGCCATTCTTACCTATAGCGTTAAATGTTATTATTTTATACGCATGTATATTGTCTCTTCTTAGACTCAAAAAACAGTTAAAATATATATAAATATATTATAAAAATATGGTTTTTATAACAGTAGTGTCTGTGTTCCTTCAAGCTTATCAAAGTTTCAATGCGATTTGTGTATTCATGAGTCTTTATCAGTGTGTGTATGCATAATTTTAATTTAAGCGCTATAAGTTTTGTGTATTTGACCAGGGAATGACTACCACGATAACCCAACGGGTTGGAACTGACCATGTGTTTTTGCTTAGCAACTTCAAAATGTATTCAAATTCAACTACATCAAAAACATAAGTTTACACTGTTAAAATTTGGTTGCGATAAATTTTTGCAGATTATAATTTCTTATGCCTTTGACCATGACCTTATGGGGTCAAAATGACTCCGGATTTGGATTTAGCGATCCAAAAAACATAAGTATACACTGTTCAAATTTTTTTCGATTAATTTTTCAGATTTGGCCATAAAATGCCCTTGACCGTGACCTGATGGGGCCAAATTGAGTCAGATTCAGCGACCCCAAAAACATAGAGATACCATAGTTAAGTCTTTCGGATATTTTTTTTTTGGTGGAGCTGTGTTACTATTAATTAATGTTAAATAAATAAAGGAATTTCTAGGTTCCAGTTAAAGTTGATTTAGTAAGCAATTAGGAGAAAACTGATTTTTTCTTAAATGCCATGTTCAAAAGAGCGGTAAAAAATAAAAGAGGAAAAAAATTTCATGGCTTTCATACTGTTAATCCAAAATTAACAAATCTAAGGTAGTCAAGGCACTCTTGACTAGAATTAAAAAAAAAAAAACAAATATTTAGACGCAGAACTGTTAAAAAAATGACATAAAATATACCGGTGGTCCCATTTAAAATCTAAGAGTACTAGTTATTTCCGGTTAAACCGGATGTGACATAAAACAATTGTATGATCAAAGAATGCATATTTATGTCAAGCACTGAAGTTTCAAGTTCTATTTTTTTTACCCAACAAAATTAATGATATTTTATCCAAAAAACAAATGTGCGTAATCCTTTTAACAAAAACAATAAATGAATTTAAATTAAAATTATTTGCGGCCATATTTTGATAGACAACTCTTCGGATCCATATTAGTTTATTTATAATTAACTTTAAAAATATATTTCAATAAAAAAACAGATAAACAGAAATCAAGCGGTATAATGTCAATATTTGTCGTAAGAAAATGTCATTTAAAATATGATATGATAGCTTTTGTTATAACATTATATTTGATTTAGTATATTTTTTTACGTTTATTTTACATAGCATACTTGTAGAGAAAAATCTACTACTATGAACTATAACTATGAATATAAACTTAGAATTTGGATATTAAAACTTCCATGTTTAGTGTTAGAGGATTATTTTAAACATTTAGCAATGTATAGGATAAAAAATTGGGATTAGTCCAAAAAACCAGATGATGCGGCCAAAGTCGTCATTAAACCAACAGTTTAGGAGTTTTAGTGCAGGTACTTGATTTCAATCTCGATAGGCAGAAATACGTTGGGAGTAATTGGGCAATGCACATGAGATAGCGATAGCTATCGGATAATCTGGGCCTATCTTGATAGGTATCGCGGCGGGACGCCAAGATTGCTTTCAATCGCGATAGGCAGAAATACGTTGGGAGTAATGGGGCAATCCACATGAGAATAGCGATAGCTATCAGATAGTCTCGGCCTATCCGATTCTGCCCCTATCTAGCGCCAATTCTATCTATATATGTATATGTAATTGCTGAATCCAAATTTGGTGTCAATTTAACCCCATCAGGTCAGGGTCAAGAACATGTTAAGGGCAATTCTTCAAAATGAAACGCAACCAAATTTAAAGAGTGTTTACTTATGTATTTGAGGACGCTGAATACGAATCCGTGGTCAGTCACATCAAATTTGGTTGCGATTTGACCTTAAAATGCCCTTAACCCTGACCTGATGGGGCCAAACTAATTTGGATTTATCGACCTAAAAACATAAAGATACCATGGTCAAGTCTTTCAGACCTTTCGTTCCTTTTAGTAGGGCATTTCAAGGTCAAATCGCAATTAATTTGGATGGGGTCAAAATGAAAACGGATTCGTATTGAGCGACCTGAAAACTTATGTATATAAGTTTACACTGTTTAAATTT